>JAQGBW010005565.1:0-11799 GCA_034698625.1 Julus scanicus
AATGCTTTCTGCAGAGAATGTTCTGCAGAATTTTTTCTGCAGAAAAAGGTCTCAAATCTCTGCAGAATTCCGCATGATTTTCTGCAGAATGTGCAGAATTCTGCAGAAACTTTTTCATATGGGCTGTGTTACCTAATTATGAAAAATGATTTTGCCCAAAGTTTTCTTTTTCGATTGTTGTGAAAATTCGGGTTAGTTGGAACCCCGGTGTTTCAGAGGCCAGACTTGCCTCTTTTTCTTATGACATGGATTGTGCTTAATCCTGTTCTTATGTGCAACATGAATCTTTGCTTTTTCCTAATTTGGAAACCTGATGTTGTGCCCAGAATTATGGCAGTTTTCAAATATCCTCTTGTCATCAGTGCTTAACCCTTTTGTGCTTCGAATATTAGTACTGTGGCAGTTTGTGGTGCAATTTGCACTTTGTTAATTTGTGAGTATGCAGATGCTGATTATCATGGATTACCGGTTACCACAATCATCCAGAATTTCTTTCGACGCAAACTGTGCCGATTGGTGCTTTGCAATCGTGCTACGCATTTTATGCATCGATCTTCTCTGAATTATCAACGTGATGGCCGTCTTCTCTACGGGCCGCTCTTCTATGTCTTGCTGACGCCGCAGACCTCGGAAAATCATCGTTCCTTATCGAACTGCTACGTCCGAATCATCCCCAGTCGGCTATTGCCGATATGGAAAATATCTACCACTCTAATTCGGCTTGCAGCAAAGGAAACCATTCTACGGAAGACCTCAGGTCTTATAAAAGTCATCATCTGTAAGGGAGAAGGTCAGTTCTGATCTTGTGGCGATCTCAGATCGGTTCTGGACAACCGGAAAGTCTACTTCGGTGTTAAGTAAAGCTAAGGGGTCTATCCCCTGTACTCACATTCTTTTAATAACTTGAACCCTTTTACATTCTGCTTGTGTGTTTGTTAGGTACAGGCATTTGTTGATGAATTATTTTTTTTATTTCCGATTTTCTGAATAAGAAATTTTTATGTCCTCGTCATTGCTTTGCGGGAACTTAACTTTACTTTTTAATTAAATGATCGCAACCATTACCTCACGTCTAAGATTACTTTGCGGCAACCTTTTAGGCTCTCAGGTCTCACACAGGTCCATATTACCCTTAAACATTACTGCAAATCCTTTCTCAATTATGAAAATTTAAACTTCTTACATGTTCTCTACAAGGTATAACACTTCTGCATGTTATCCCATCATGGCATTCACATAACCTGTATCACACCCAAAGCCATAACTATCATTGCAAAGTTGCAACCACCACGGACAATGTCATTGTGGATACCACACGGGAATGTGAATAGCAGAAGGAGCTACTAACTTCCATGACTACATGCATGAATTTAAACGAATATTCAGGTGTTGGCAATGGTATACTCTAGATGACTTGCAGTGAAGCACCACCTTATTCTATTTATAACTTCTGTTGCATTGGGGATTTGCATTCTGTTTCTTTTGTTGGTGTTCTTTTTTAGTGCTCTCGACTTTTCCAATTTACACCAGTGGTGTCCGATGCAAATTTTGGCTTTTGGTTAAATGATGACCTTGAAGCAGTGTTCAAGGTCGTCACACTGTCATGACATTAAAGTTTTTTCCTTTGGTGTAGATGTCACTACAATTTGTTTCAGGAGTCTACCAATGACAGGTCCGAAGTTATTCCATCTGTTGCATCCTCAAATGAACACCTTGTGTGCATGTATAGTACCTGGTGGTCCATTTATCACGATTTGTCCAATATCTTTTAAATTAAATAGTAAATTCAAAAATTTATCAAAATACAAGATTAATAATATAAACTTGCCTTTAAATGTACATGAAAATCAAGTGCCTTTTCCAGTCCCCTGATTTTGGATCCAAGGTGTCTCTTTGGAATTTTTAATGGAGACTTCATTTTTTGCAAATTATGAATCTGCACTTAAAACAAAATCTTTTTTTTGATCATCTGAGATAGCACTGTCATCGATGAAACTAAAAATTTCGAGAAATTTGCTTTAGAAAAAAAAAGGTTCCAAACAACTGTGTTATTTAATTTAAAAGGCAAGAATTACAGAAGAATGAGCTTCAACACTCCCTTTTATTGAGGGGGCAAAAGAAAATTTAACATTTAAATAAATCTCCATTTTTTACAATGTTTGCTTGAACATAGTAAAACAAAGCAAAGAATACAACTTGTATTCATCAGGTAAGAACAATTATTAAATAAAAATGCTACAAAATGGAAATCAGCGTACAGAAACCAAAGTTAGTTTAAAAATGTTCGAAATGGTTTCCCTGTACTCCGATGCTCTTATTTATCCATTTTAATAAAACATTGTTTGACCACTCGCAATTCATGGAAGCCCATTCTGACACATGCAGTAATAATATGATGACACATGTTCTCAGCAGTTGTCAGCACTTTACTATATCAAATATCTTTTAGTTTTCCCCAAAGATAAAAATCTAAAGGTGTAAAGTCTGGGGAACAAGTAGGCCAAGATGAAGGACCGATTACAGTGACATAGAAGATGATCCAAATACAATGTTTTAGACAAGACTTATTTTGTTTTAAGCGCAGATTCATAATTTGAAAATAATACAAAACAAAAGCAGGGTCTCATTAAAAATTCCAAAGAGACCCTCCGGATACCCTTCTGGGGAACACCTTTATTTTCACGTACATTTAAAGGCAAGTTGATATTATTAATTTTGCATTTTAATTTACTATTTATTCTTTAAAAGATATTAGACAAATCGTGATAAATGGAACACCCTATACATAAATAGCTGGATGTTGAAATCATTATAATTAATTTTGGCTGAAATTAATGTTTATTGATTCCACAATTAATGATCTGCAGAATTAAGCATATCACCTCTTCATATGCGGTCTTTAACATTGTCCATAGTTAAGGTTCCGATCATTGGATTTCAATTGGCAATGTTGGCCAATCTTTGGTAGCCAACATTGGCCCAATACGACATTTAACCGTTTGCGCAACAAGACATTTGCACATTGGTCCAACATGTGCTGCCAATGTAATGCTAGTGCATTTTACATGTCACATCTGCAATTGGCGTGGATAAAACAAGAGACGACTTTTGCTTTATATGCAATATAGGCGATATTTCCTTAAAACTAATATCGATTTTAATTTAAATACTTGGCAATTCTATAACATTTTAGATACTTCTTATATTTAGTGAAACTTATCCATAACAAAGATGTTCTGCTGTAACTAGTAAAATAATTACAGAATCTCAGACCTTTGATTGGTGGTCCAGAGAAATGTGTTCGTCAACCCAAGCATCGTTCGTAAAGCAAAACCACAAATGGTGTTTGTAAACCTTTTTGCTCATAAATAGACGTACGTAAACCGAGTTTACACTGTATTTGAAGAATTTCATTACTGTTGTTCCTTGCATTGCCATCTGCATAATTTAGATGCAGTGTTTCTTAATAAACACAATAAATTATGGTCAACACTGAGTCTGCATGAATTACTTAATACAAATAGATAATGCGCATTATGCATCTAAAATTATAAGTAATTTTAAACATTTTGTGAGATGTAATTTTGGCGCGAAATTATTTTGTCATTCTTGCCATTTTTTACATTTGAGTTTTTGTTCCAACAATGACGTGAATGCACTTTACAGGAATGCAGGGCCAAGGTTCTTTTTTTCGGGATTAGCAACCCCGTGACCTTTGCCTCTTTCTTTATTTTAATTCGACCTTGTGCATACGGTGCTGCAGAACTCTATGCAAATGTTCCTGTGAAGCGCATTCCTGACCAAGACCTTGTTCTTTATTTTCATGATTGGATTCTTAATTATTATTCTAAACCAGTATTTTATTGCAACATCGAACTTGAAATTAATTTTGAACTTGCTACCTACAAGGAATGTAGATTATGCAAATTTTGGAAACAGTCCTTTTTATGTTGGGGGAGTCATTGACATTACAGTAGGATAAAAAGGGAATGAAATAGATGTTAAATGGTCAGTCTTAGATGCTCCATACGGGAGACATCACTTTCTTTAATGCTGCTCCACGGAACCATGAAACATGGTGAATTATTTTACCCGGCCGCTTTAAACCAATTAGTTTAAAATCAGTTGTAGTCAGGAACTCTTATACCTTATTTCTTTTTGTTTCTTTTGCAAAGTAACTTCAAGTTATCTTCGAAACATCGCGATAAATGTTAACGAAAGTTTTGCAACCGCTCGCTTGGATTTCCACCGGTCTGGATGGCCCAGAAGAGACTTTGTGCTAAACTGCCGACTATTGGCCTCTTTGACTACGTTATTCCCAACTGTCGTCACAAGGAACTTTTTCCACCACCCGGAGGACTGATGTTTTTGACATTAAATCTTGCTCACCTTGCTTACCCTCGGAACCTCGATGGACATCGTGACTTTATAAAAGGATGCAAACTACCTGTCGCGAAATTGTAAATTTGCCTGATTCGTGATTGTCTTTGGCCACTTGTTTTATTTTGCGCCTCTAAGAAGGGATCTCCTTTCCCTATTTTTAGACTAAAGTCAAGTTACTAACTTAAACCTATGCAGCAAATTAAAAGTCCTGTCCCTGATTTTCCCGCTAATAAACAAACTTTAAATTACGAAATTATACACTCCGTCTACCAGCCTCTTCCATGCTCCAGGTCTCACACATTTGGTCATATAATATTTTTAAAAACTTTTTTTTTTACGATTTATCTACCTGCTTAAATTCTGTTAGATCTGTAGCTTGTAATGTGTAGGGGAGACCGGGGCACAGTGAATACACTTTTTGCAATTAATTTAATTTTGGAAAAAATACTTAACTTATTAAATTTTAAAAGAATAACACAGTAATATTTAAGCCTTGAGGATCTGTATGCATTTTTTCACCGTTTTAGCGCTACTAGTTTTTTTGCTATATATGGCATGGGGTACAGTGATCCACACAAAATTAAGACAAATTTTACAAGAAAAAAGGACACCACATTGATTAATTGTGTTTAATTCAGCACGTCAATTTAAAATTCCAAGTATAGAATACAAAAAGGATTAAAATTAACCATAATTACAGCAGCTTTAATATTTTCACCGCTTACTCATCCAAATGTTTTTTTTTGTGATTGAGAACCATTTTTACTTTAAAACAAATTTAAACATGGTTTTTATTTGAAGTTATGATTAATGAGAAAATATAAAAATATTTTCCAAAAACATTAATTGGGGTATGCTGGGACATGGCCCACTGTACCCCATAATGTTGTAGCCCACTGTACTTCTTATACCAATTTGATTTGAATAAGGCCTTACAGCTAACCACATGGCTATTTAACATAAACTTTAGTTTAAAATTATAGCTGGATAAATACACTTGTCAGTGGTACATTACAGCATTACTTATGATTTAGAATTACACCTAGAATAAAAATCCAGTTGTGAGTTGAATACTTACTTTTCAAGCTCAAAACCTTAAAACGTAAATCGCTTCTTCTATGATTGTGTTAGATGGCAGACATTTTGTTTAATGAAAGAGTGGTGCATACAGCTTCCTTGCACATCACAAGCATTAGGTTACTGCTAAAACCTGATTATATAAACGCTTTGAACCACTGTGCCCCGGTCTCCCCTATACTACTTTGTTTTGCATACTTCCAAGTATTGCATTAGAATTTAAACCATAACAAGTGTTTTAAAACTGGTGTTTCTATCTGAAGGTGTTAATAGCTCCCATATATGCTCATATAGCATAAATATACAGAATCCATATGTAAGCCAAACTAAGAATATCATCAAAAATTGAATCTGTTGAAACTTCTTCATGAAACATAGCACTACGTTTTTGTATTGATTGTTTGTAAGGCCTTGACTGGGCAAAATTCCAGTCTGGTCAAATTGTTTAAATCACCGGCACTTTGACCCTAGGATTTGCAAAGGTACCACTTTGAACTTTGCCTTGCAATCACGGTTTCTTTTCTCTCTTCTTTTCTGTTGAGGAATCCGACCTTTAAGCATTGCTTTCTTTCATCTTTTCGAATTATTGTTAAGGTCGGCTAGCTCACGTGACTATTATGCAAATTTTTCCAAATTCTAACCACGTTTTTGCCATTTTCAAAATTCAAGGATTAGTTGGGAAGTGAGAGCTTTTGGAGCTGGTTTGCTCGAGATAAAATGAGAGCCTTTGCTTGGACTTGCTAATCCTATTTCTTGTGTTTAATGCTCTTTTTGTGTGGATTACCTGATGTTCTTTTTTTGAGTGCTTTACAATAACTTGAGAGCACGAATCAAGTCCCGTGCACCTGCAATAGAGGTACCTGCAGCCAAGTTGCCTCCTCTCGACCTCATCATGGGACTCAGCTTCCCATTTCTTCGGCATCGGCTTCTTCAACCCTACCTGTCTGTAAGGGCTCAAACCGACCCTGGGATTTCTTGTGCCTCGATACATGAAATTGGATCTGTGTCCTCAACGAACTCAGATCCTAGCCAGGATACTCTGGAGTTCCTGAACGGTCCCGTAGATCGTTCTGATCCTCTTTTTCTCTCTCGCCTCTCGGAGCGGGACCCGGCACCTATCAACAGAACCCATGTGTGCGGTCATTAAAGCAGAGTTCGGTCTGCCATTTATCAACGCCCCGGTCAGTGAACAGGATTCTTCACCACCAATATTTCCTTGCTCGTTGTGTATGCCAAGCGCTTGTGTAGCGCGCACCAAATGTTACTGTAAGTGACTCTGCCAAATTTTGTTGTTTGTTTTGCGATGCATCACACCGAGAATAATTTTGCATTAAATTGCATCGAAGCCTTTCATTTTGTGCTATCTTTAGACGCTTATCTTTAATTCAAATTTCACGGGATTCTTTGCCCCTTTTTGGCGTCCAGCCGAACACTCTCGTTGCAATAAATTTCTTTCAACTGTAAAATTGTCCTTAGCAAAATATTTCCACTGCGCTTCTGAACCGGTCTCACATTGTTTTTGAAAATGGTTGAATATCTGGAAGAAGATTTTCTTTTAACAAAACATCTTGATAGTAGGCGCCATTGATCTTCACACCTAGCTTGATAAAGTGAATGGAAGTTTGTCTCAGGGTTAACACTCCAACATATACCATTTTGCCATCATGCCATTTTGAATGATCAGCATTGAACAAGTTTAAATTATCATGCTATTTTGAAAGGCAAATTCGAATGATTACGTCCTTGAAAAAGAATGTGAACGAAGGCAATTCGAAAGTAAAGAGAAAAACAATATTAGTACAAATTTTGATCAATTAAGTTCCATTAACAAATAACCTTTTTATGATTTTTATAAGTTGGTTTACTTTTTATTGGCCCACCCTGTATATACATATATATATATATATATATGCACAAAAGTCACACTCAATAAAGAATTTTGGATAAATTGTACGTAGAATTTTGTATTTCCAGTTTACTGGATATTTCCTTTCACTTTTATTCTACTTTTCGTATAACATTGACCGAATTTTGTAAATGTGTGGGAATCGATCTCCTTTAAATGGGTAAGGCCATATCATAACATGGCATTAGGTTGGTGCCTGTAGAGTGCCAACTGAATTAAATTTTAATGCAGCATACTAACCCACACGAAATCGACGAGTTCTCTGGACTTCGCGGTATATGAAAAACCGTGGTGGGAATATTTATCTGGTTAGATGCATATTTGTTGTAATGAATTGAGCTTTTGTGTGGCCCATAGACATCGAACGACTATTAATTTAGCTTCTAATTCACCATTCACCTCCCTTATCCTAGTTTTGGCCACGTGACCAGGAGCAATTCATAATGTTTTATTTTCCTCTCACTTAAGCACATAACCAGTGCATGGACGTGACTTAAATCTTGAAGCAATAAGATTTCATTTTGATGAAAGATTTCCTCATAATAGGACTATATTTTTGACAGGATTAAAACCATCTATATCTCTCCATTTCAATAAACGTTGCGCACATTTCTTTAACTTTTCATCATCGTTCGCGCCTCACCGCACCCATTTATTATTATGATATTCTTGTCAATTTGGAACAAATCCATCACTGCCTCTCTATTTTCCCCATCTTTCTTTGCCTAACTGGTAATTCCAAATGAAATAGCCATGGGCTTCTAATGGTTTTGTGCCTTATTCGTTCCGTGTCTCTAAGATGGCAGCATATCTGAATCATGTTGGTATTAAAGCCGGATTCACACTACTGCGTTTGTGTCCGTTTTTGCGCGTTGCGTGGCGCTGCATATGCGTTGACGCAAAAAAAAGCGCACAAACGCATCTGACGCATCTTTGCACGCACCAGTGTGCATGCTTCATGCATTGCAGTGACGGCACGTTGCATTGCGCGACGTTTTCCTTGCGTTTGCGCAACAGAACGCGAAGCTACTACACATAGCGCTTGCGTGCATCCCGTTGCGTTGCGCAAATGCAGAGAAACGTCGCGCAATGCAATGTGACGACACTGCGTGCGTGAAGCATGCACACTGGTGCGTGCAATAGGCACCTACTCCAACGTGCAACATTGCGTCAGATGCGTTTGTGCGGGTTTTTCTTGCGTCAACGCATGCGTAGCACCACGCAACGCGCAAAAACGGACACGAACGCAGTAGTGTGAATCCGGATTTACAAACGATATGAAACTTCATTTTACAAATAAAAATATTACCTGAAAATGCTACCGTTCAGCATGCCCACTACAATTTTGAAAATGATTAGTAAGTATTAAATAAATGATTCACGTTATTGCTGTTATAATGTTGAAGTATATAGAATGCATTAGTATAATAAATTTAAATACCATTTTTATAACAGATTCACTGTGTAACATGCCATTATCACACAATGCTACTGTATGAATAATGCTAAAGATTCGTGTGAATACAGGATAGAATTTTTATTTATCAATAATAGATAGGCAATATAGGAGTACTCAATGGACTCCAAAAATTTCGCACAAGTCTTGCTGCAATTTACCAGTAATTTGGGGCCTTATGTACATGTGCTGACCCCGTTTTTAAAATTTCGCCTTCTAATTGGCTAGACTTATTGCATTGTGGTTTGCAGAAGTGCTGAAGAAAAAAGAGGTTTAATTCCTAGTTCACAATCCCTCGACCGACATCGTCTGCCAGTCGAGGTGGAGCTTACTTTTTCGAAGAAAAACGTCACACGTTTTGACGCCGGGGCAATCTGGTTCACAATAGACCGACCGACGTCCTAACGTCCAAACGCCTACTAGGTAAAGTGCCGTCAGATCAGCCAAAGACCCCAGAATATTTTCAGTCGATAGGTGGCGCTTGGTAGAAATTTTTAATTGTTTGACCGTCAATGACGTCTTTCGACCTTGCGGAAATCGTCAAAAACTCGTCATCAAGTAGGTTGGTATGCATGCACAGATCGAGTGACGGTCAGAAAAAGACGTCGGGCGATGCATTGTGAACAAGGCATAAACAGCAAGGTGAAAGCACCTCCAGTCCAATTTGGCAGGCCTGTGCAAGATGCGTTTGGCAGAGCTGCATTAATATAATACGCATGCGCATCATATATATGTAAGCAAATGAAGATAGCCCACCCGTACAAAAATAATGTGCAGAAAATACCAGAAAAATATCCCAGTGCGTTTCGTGCAGAAACTACTCTGCAGAAATTTGATGCAATTATGGCAATTTATATTCACAGAAAATAGTCTGCACAGCTTTCAACCAAATTTCTGCAAAATTTTAAAGATGCTTAAACTTGAAGAAATACCATATATACTGATAAACCCCTCCAAACTTATAACCCCTCTAAACTAATAAACCCTTCAAACTAATAACCCCTCCAAACTAATAGCCCCTCCAAACTAAAAAACCCTTCCAAACTAAAAACCCCTCCAAACTAAAAAACCCTTCCAAACTAAAAACCCCTCCAAACTTAAAACTTCTCTAAACTAATAGCCCCTCCAAACTAATAACCCCTCCAAACTTATAACCCCTCCAAACTTATAACCCCTTTAAACTTATAACCCCTCCAAACTAAAAACCCCTCTAAACTAATAATTCCGCCAAACTAATAACCCCTCTAAACTTATTAACCCTTCTAAACTAATAACACCTAAAATCTAATAACCCCTCCAAACTTATAATTCCTCCAAACTAATAACCCCTCCAAACTAATAACCCCTTCAAGCTAAAAATCCCTCCAAACTAATAACCCCTCCTAACTTATATCCCCTCCAAACTAATAACCCCTCTAAACCAATAACCCTTTTAAACTAATAACCTCTCCAAAATAATAACCCCTCTGATCTAATAAACCCCTAAAAACTAATAAACCCCTCTAATGACATTTATATCACATAATAGTTAATAAATATGAGCATTTATAATCTTAATGGTAATAATTTCTTAGTATTAGCTAACCATAACTCCCTTTTTTAATTCAAGTGGGTAAAAAGAGTTAGGTTGGAATTGGCAAGTTTTCGGGTTTGCTCCCCTCTGTTAACTTTTTTTTTTAAAACAATATATTCTGCACGATTCTGCAGGAATGACTCTTGCAGAATTCGCCATCATAATTCTGCAGAGATTTAGGACGTTGAATTCTGCAGAATTCTAAAAGTATTTTTTTGCATGGGGCAACTGCACTTTTCAAGGCTTACTACAAACAAGTCTTAACTGTAACACATCTTAAATAGATGGCGCTTAAAATCACTAGCTAGGGGTGGAGCATTATGACTCACAACTACAGTTTTTAAAATCAGTGACGTCAATTCCAGTCAGTCCCCAGTAAATGGTCTAAAAAATTTCCTTACATTTCTGTCTGTAAAATGAAGTCACCCCAAACCACTACTTTTCCTAATCCAGCTTAAACTACCGACACACTGTGAGATAAATGACATTTAAGTCCCAAAATAGCCGTTAACTTCTTAGTGTGTCCATCCTCATTTAGCTCCTTTAACTCAGTGGTCACACGGCCGCCGAACAAGGCATATAGGGATAAATGTGGGTACCATTGTGAAGTTTCTTCCAGGCGACTGCACGACATTATTGTTCAGTGGCATTATGCCTGGTTCACAATGCCTCGACCAACGTCGTCCGTCGGTCGAGGCGGAGCTTAATTTTTTAAAGAAAAACGTCACACGTTTTGACGCCCGTCGCAATCTGGTTCACAATGGACCGACCGACGTCTAAACGCCCAAACGCCTACTAAGTAAAGCGCCGTCAGATCAGTCATAGCTCCCAAAATATTTTCTGTCGCTAGGTGGCGCATGGTACACATTTTTAATTGTTTGACCGTCAAAGACGTCCAAAGTTTGAATCTTTTCAAACTTTTTGGACGTCTTTCGATCCGGCGCAATTCGTCATATACGCGTCATCACTTAGATCGGCACGCATGCGCAGATCGAGTGAGGGTCAGAAAAAGACGTCGGTCGATGCATTGTGAACCAGGCATTATGAGATGGCGGTTTCCCATGCAACTGATATATTGTGCAGAATTACTGATAAATGTCATTTAACTCTGTAGTTTGTCCGTAGAATTACACATCTGCTGACCACTTTTAATGGTTTCATAGTAGCTTTTGTTTGGAAAATTGTCGATTTTTGAAGTAAGTTTACTACCATCAAATGTGCCCATATGAAAAACTTTCTGCAGAATTCTGCATACTCTGCATAAAATTGTATGCAGAAATTGCATAAAATTCTACATAATTATGATACCTTTTTGTGCACAGTTTTTATGCATAATAGTTTATGCATAAAACGTTATGCATAATAGTTTATGCATATAACGTTATGCATAATTTTTTATGCATA
>JAQGBW010005566.1:0-11799 GCA_034698625.1 Julus scanicus
TTTAACTTTTTTTGCTTGAAAACTGGGAGAAGTGCAAATTTTACCATTGAAATACATAGGGTACCAAACCCCCTTAAGATATAGTGTGAGACCTTAAATTTTGAACTAATTGTAAAAATGTGCTTTTCTTTACATTTGGAAATAGGGCTCAAACGACAATTGGGTTGCTGGCCCAGGATACAATTAAATTCACAAAAAAGAGTAAAACTAATTTTAAGTTAGGACACATTACCTTTATTATGTTTCATACATTCCCCTCTTAACCCATTTCTCCTATTCAATCCCAAATATTCAAAAAAGAAGAAAAATATGCGTGAGATTCTCTTCATTTACAACGATCATCGTATAATTCTTGAGAATTCTGGTTGAAATAATTCAATATGACACTAGTTAGCAGGGTATCGAAGCATTTTGTATAGCATAAACTGATATCTGTTGACACATTTTCCATGAATGGCAAAGAATTTGTAAAAATGAATAAGACCCAATCTGGTTTTTGTCACGCCAAACAGCTTTCATCGATAAATAAAAGGGGATTTTGAATGTTGGATTTGCCATTGGATGGATATATTTATCCCCCTTTTCCCAAACCCACTCGGGCTTATTTCTAATACCAACATAAACATGACAACAATTCTGAAAATATGTAATTGATGGCTTGTCATTCGTCCTATAAGCAGATTTCAGATACGTTTGATGCTCGCTTTCAATGGAGCTACGGATATTATATGCACCAATCGATGTATAGGAAGATAAAAAATCCATAATCCAGAATTATAAGGCCAGAAATATGTGTATTTAACGCGCACGAACAGCGCTATAAACATCACCGAAATAAATGGAAAATATCGATTACGCCATTTTACTTTCAGAATGCTAATATCATAATGGATAGTCTATAGATTCAACATCCACTTTTTGGTAGTGAAATTGTAATTGTTACGAAAAACAAACCCCTTTTGCTACATTTTTCATGATAAAGATGCTGCTTGTGTTTTCCAGAAATACGCTCAGACACATCGATTGGCATCAATGAAATTAACGAATGTTTGGAAAACATGTAATGCGAAATGCAATGCAATTAATGCATTCCTCCTGCAAATTTGCATGTTTTAATTGAAAGCCAAATTAGATCTTGTTTATGCTTATGAGAACATGAGATTGAATCAATTATAAAATTAGTACAACGATTTCAGGTTGTCCAGTAAATATACTGAAACAATTTCTCCAAGTTGATTTCAAGGATTTCAAGGCTCATCCCTTAGGGGCCATTCAAAAAGGACGTCCCCGAAATTCGTTTAAAAATTGACTCCCCTAGCCCAACCCTGGTGACAAAAACAATAGAAAGCAATAGAGATTTCTATTGTTATTTGGACACTTTATTGATTTTAATTGCTTTCTATGGTTCATGTATTGACTTCTATGGTTTAGCTGTAATAGAAAACAACAGAAACCAATAGAAATTTTCTATTGATACCAATAGAAAACAACGTTCCAAATAACAATAGAAATCTCTATTGTTTTTTATTTCACCAGGGATATGTCTGTTCATTTTTCCAATGAGTCTGATTATCAGAAATTTTCCAACTCGGACAGGAGATTCCAGCATAAATTAGTGCTTAACACGAATTTCAAGCATAATTCCTGACTTTCCCAAAATCTCAAGGCCACTTCATTGACAGTTTAACACCTTATTAATATACGAATCGAAATTTCTTGCGTATATTTTTCAAAAAGATCCAGGCGTCAAACTACAATTTTTAGATTTTCTTCAAAAATGTGTATGCTTTTGTTTCTTTATTTTAAAACATTGTTTTTACCGGAAAATCTCAAGAAATTTCATTGTTGACAGGTTTGCAAAGAGTCTCACAAGTTGTATGACAGATGGCTACATCATTTTTACCTCGTACTTCGCAGAAATTCAATATTTCCATTTTCTGGTAATATTAGGATTCACTTCGGCAGTCTTTTATCTTGGTTAAAATGGGGAAAGACTATAGCAGTGAGTAAAAAAAAAATGCCCGCACATTCTAAGCATTAATAATATCTCGCTTAAGATGAATGCATTGTCTCGCGACAAGATTTTGCACTCTAAGCATTCACAGCACACACGACCATGAGGTTATTAATTATTTAGGCAAGGAGGCGCTTGATTACAGAGACCGGGAACTTTTCTGGATAATTCTTACACCGACAATTTTTTACTCCTAAATAAAAGGTTTGGCAATGGATAGAAAACTCGCGTTGATTAATACTGCACACACACACACACACAAAAAAGGAAAGAAAAACTGCAAACGTTTGCAAATCCATAGTAGATTCGGTTCGGAAAAGAGGATTGTCGATATCAAAAAGCTGATTTAATTTATGTGGTGCACTTACTCTAATGTATAATGAATACCTCCATAGATTTATACCATTGTTTCAATTCGAGATTGAAATTTTTAGCGAATTTATAACATACTTGTAAAGAAAGACAAAAAAAAAAGGAAATGAAATATGAATAAATGCTAATTTAAATATATGCTGATCATTTACAATTTAGTCACTTTCGTTAACATGCTGTAGTTTAGTTGAATTATGACCTTATCATGGAGAATAAAATCAACAAAATTTACCATTTAATCGAGACCGTTCATATGAGCGGGGTGTAGAAAGGTGAATGTTGGGGATAAATACCCCACTCACCCCAAAAAAAACAAGAAATGTTACAAACTAAAAACCGAATCGGCAAAATATAAAAGGAGATTTTCACTTTTGCATTTAAAGTGCGATTTTTCTGAGATAAAAACTCAATTTTTCTTAGGACATTTTCTGCATTAAAGGTGCAAATTTTCTTAGGTAAAAATGCAATTTCTTATTTCACCTGGGCTAATAATAGCCCATAAAAATGTGGCCAAAATAATCCACCCCAAGATTCTCAATCTATACATCCCCTCCTTTAAAAAAAAAATTATGACATATACCAGCTTGCATTCAATAAAATTATCTAACTAGTTAAAAATTGCATTTTTTTTTCTATTCTTAACATGGTCAATTGTCTATAAAGCAGATAGAACAAATTGGGGAAATTTCACCCGAAAAGTTAACATACATCACAAGGTTAATAAATTCAACCTTTATTCTGTCCAGTAAATTTTAAAATTCAACGGCACTCGCTAATCTGGTGAAGAGAAAATCCTGGAGAAAATCTCCCACAATTGATCGTTAATACTCAGCTTGAAATATCTGCATAAATATTTAAAAAAGCTTTTTTCGGGTTAACCTTGGAAAATCTGTGCACTCCATATACTAGATGTTGGTGGTAGTGAGTCAATCAATACCCTAAGTAATTTATAAATAACGAATAACACCGCGTTAAAAGCATTCGGGAGGATTTGCAAAAGCCGCATTTAATGGGGGAAATTAGATAAGATTAAATTTGCAAAATAATCATCAAGTGTGAAATGCGTTTGCACAGGATTTTAGATCAAAGGTTTGGAAAACATTTAGCTTAAGCTTAATTCCTCCGTTGAAACAACCCCAAAAACCAAACTGGCACAATGGTGTCCTGGTATATATGTGTGGGGGCAGGATGCTAACCGAGGGCCTTCAACTTCGAAACTATTCTGCAACATTAATTTCATTTCAGGACATTAAAAGCGCGCAACCAGAGAAATTAACTACATAAAACGCCGCGTTCCGACATCCAAAATGTATAATTATAGAGCGTTTCATTACTTCTGATGACCAATGATGAATATGTGAAACTTTCAATAGGCCAATTTAGTGAAAACCCTAATCCAGGGGTGGGTACAACAATATATGTGGAGAAATGGCTATGAAAGTGTAACGAATTTGACCTTCGATAAATAATACTTAAAACTCATTCATTTGGAGCAGTTATACCAGTAGATACTCTCAAAGTCAGATTTATTCAGCCACAAAAAATAGAAGAATTTTTATTTTTATTTAAAAATTGTTTTTATCCTTTGAGTAGAGACAGTTGTAGGGAAACGATCAAAATTTATACAGATCGTATTTTGAATATTAAATTAATCCTAATTCACCTGAAAATAAATTTGGACAAAATCTGGACTTTCGCCAAGAAGGCTGTTCTATCGTCTAATCACATTTTTGATTTTTGGTAATATAGATACAATCTGTTATGAATGCTAAAATCATTTCAATTTTATAATCTGGACATAAGATTTCTTTATATGTTTTAGTGGGATTTTAAATATTAGTGTCAGCTTTTGAGTAAAATACAGATATAAAAGATGGGAATCTTTTCTTTAAGTCAGCAAATGCCAGATGGTAGGGGGTCGTACCCAATTATCTCAGTAGAATGCTTCTACGTCAGTAGCGACTTAGCATTGTTAAATTGAATTTTTACTTAATCTGGACTTTCGCCAAAAAAATTATTCCATCGTATAAGCACATTTTTGATTTTTGGTAATATAGATACAATCTGTTATGAATGCTAAAATTATTCAATTTTATAATCTGGAACATAAGATAAATATTTCTCAATACGTTTTAGTGGGATTTTAAATATCAGTGCCAGCTTTTGATTAGAATACAGATATAAAAGATATATATATAAAATACTTGTATATTGCGTTATGCAATAAAATAAGTATAATTTTACAAATGTGCACGTGGAGGCAATATCTACTTCTCGGTCGCCAGTTTTGATTATTTCGAAAATCAAGCTTCCTATCTTTGACCGAATCTGAATAGGTTCACCGAATTTCGCCAAAGCAATAATTAATAAACACGTTGAAGGAAATATCAAATCTAATATGTTACCCAAACAGCGCCACTGGTCGTTGTCCAGAATTGAAAGACGAGGTTGTAATGGGCGTCGTCATTTGCGAGGGTCAATATTTATACTGGCATCAGTTTTAAAAGCTAGTTTCCCTTACTAATACATGTATTCAAAAATGTCCTCCAGCTATTTTCCTTTTACACACGAGTATGTTCTAGTACTCGGTGGAACTACAGAAATGCGAGCCAGCGTTTGTAATCTCATACATCATTGTTTAATCCCAAAGGTGCATGGAGGAACATGCTACCAACAGTGTCAACTTACTACATATAGTGTAACGAGGCAAATACAGCAGTTCCTCCAGGGCTCATTTGCAGTTATAAAACAGAGAAGCAACAATTTGTGGCTATTTTGCCATCATCGAGACAGTCGAAAACGGTTGGAACACCATGTTATCCCTACTTGAAAGTAATAATATTAAATAAACGGGAGCAATATAAAATTATCATTTCTAGTCACATAACCCAGACACTGATATGTCATCGGCAAGACATTCATAAGGGTGCTAGGATATCACAATTACGAGGTCCATCACATACTCTTAAACCAAAAACATTCAATGGAACTGTAACTTATATTCAGTTCTTATTTTGAGAATTAATTCCAAGTTATTACAACAACTTAGAAAATTTTCTATTTTTGCTAGTGCAAATGATTCATGAGAAATTCGTTTAAGAAAAACATACATTGGACAAAGTCTGGGGTTAACAATCTATGGCCCATTCTAGCTTACTGTGACATTTCATGCTGCACTTCTCTAAAAAAGTTTTTTGCCAACAGTCTAACTTAACGTTGCGCCGCATCAACAACATTGATAGAAAAGAAAAAAGACACCCGGCTTAAACAATGATTAACTATCATTCTGATAAAAAAGTGTCTTATATTTATAATATTACACCAAATCTAAAATAAGTTTGCAGTTAATGGGAGAAATCAAACAGAATGCAAGTTGTTCAAACTAACAACGTTTCTGCCATCAGATCAGTCGTAAGACATACAGTTATTCAGTCATGTGAGAACCATACGAATTCGTCAACTTCTCATGATGCATCTGTATGTTGTTTTAATTCCCGGACCCTAAAATTGGGAAAACATAACATCCTAAATTGTTTGCATTGTACACACAAACTAAAACCATTCGATAATAATTTGTATTCAATAGCATAAGCAGACTACATACAAGCCCTTAAGAGCGAAGGATTAACTAAGCAATCAGATGCTACAGCCAAAAACAACTAAAGAACCATAAGGCACAAAATAATTCCTCTTGGAAAATGCGTTATGTATCTATTGCATCGTATTTTACTTTTTTTCAACCAAGGATGCACTAAAAGTATTTTCTCCTTTTATAAATGAAATATTAGGTTTTTAATGAAATAGTTGCAAACATTACAAAGAAGATGCATCTTTTACCCTTTAACAGACTCCCCATGCACAATTCTGGACTGTTTTGCACCCGTGGATAAACACTGATGAATTGCAATCATTAATAGACAGCTTAAACATTGCACAGTCAATGATCAGCATTCAATTCCTAAAAAACCCAGCGAGGAAAGCAACCGTCAAAAATATTGCTGCCGCAGCATGCATCACACTTTAAATCCCTCGCATATATGTAAGCAATACTACCACATAACTTGCATGCAGTAATTCAAACAAAGATTAATAATGTAAATGAAAACTTTTCCACAAACCTGTTCAGCTGATTCTGGCATTGCTTCAATCGGGAATACACGTTATTTGCAACATTTGAATTGTATGTCTTCCTGGAAGGTTCGATTCTGCAATGTCATCGCTATCGGCTCCAAAAGATGACAACGGGATGTACGTACAAACTAAATTCCATTTTTCCAACAGGTCACTTATAGTCCAATTCGTGCTGCAAGTATAACGGCAGTAAGAATTTGATAATAATGAAAAATCTCAATATAATACATATAAAAATGAAAAAAAATCTGGAAGTTACACATTTTTGCTTCATACCATCTAATTTGATAACTGCAAAGAAATTTGCTGCCAGGATTTCGTTCCAGGAGTAACGCAACAGTGGCCAAAATATCTTCAAAATCTGCACATATGAAAAGTAAACATTAGCCAATCATCGTGCATTTACATCCCAAAGAACTTTAAAAATATTCAGTACTATAATATCATTGTTGTTTCACTGAGAAATGTTCTGTCTAAAATGTTTAATTTATATAAATTCAAAAATGAAATAGTCATCTGAGGTTAAAATGAGTGGAGTAATTTTAAAACGATAAGCAATTGAATCTAACAAAGTGTAGCAACATTGAGCAGTTTCTTGCCTTTGGTGTCGTAAAAGCAGTCGGATGCAATGATGTACTGTAAATTTTTCCACACCAATATCTCGGGAGTAAAACAACCCCAGGTTATCCCGAGAACGGTGACATTTTCCAAGTTATTTGCGAGACAACTTTGTTTTGCCGGAAGCCACAAACTGTCCGAGAAGATAACGTGGGCTCCGCATTTCGCTGCAACTATTCCCGGCAGTGCAGTCCCAGCTCCTAACTAAAAAAGACATTTAAAAACCACGAGTAAATACAAACAACTCGAAACAAGCAACAGCTTGAAGATAAAAAAATAGTATGAAAATTACCTCTAATATGAAACACCCTCTAATTTGATTCCTGTGATGCCAAAAATACTGTGCCAAGACGACTGCAGATGGCCATGTATACATTCCATAGTCTGGACGCAAGCTCTAGTAAATAAAGTATACTCACATATAGAACACTGCTTTGGTGAAATTATTAATCATGGAGGTGTAGCGGATCCTGCTGCCCCCGGGCAGTGCGGCATCCAGCTGTCTGGGCGAAGTGATGGCCAACTCCGACTGACTGCCATCGCTGGCAGTTCACCCCTTTTGACGTGGCAACCCTTGACTCTCTCTTTGGCCCCAGCTCTCCAAGAGGTGAGACACCTTTCCCTATTGTCGGTCTACTCTCTGCAAACCCCTTGCACGGCCATTCTTGGCCATCACTTCGGCCAGACAGCTGGATGCCACACGTACTGTCCAGGGGCAGCAGGAGCCGCCGAAGTAATAATTCAGTTTTGGGGCCATTCAAAAATTATGTCACACCTAGGGGGTGGGTGGGTTGTTTGTTTTTTGCTTCGGGTGCTTCGGTAATGTGACATCACACAATCAAAATTTATTTCAAACAGTAAAAAATATGCGGCAAAATTTTTTTTAAATTTTTTAACATTTTAAATTTTAAATAGCGCAGTCGGGAAAAAAGATTTGGGTCCTTCACTGACCTAAAACTTTCTTCCCGATAAAATTATAGAAGAATATAGAATTATTAAAAAATAATTGGGGGGAGGGGGGGAGAAAGTTATCGACGGGTTGTGACATTATTATGGATGGGGTGTGGTAACATTTGTGACAAAGGGGTGGGGGGGTGTTTCAAAAGAGGCAAAAAAGTGTGACATAATTTATGGAGCACCCCTTTATACTTTACTAATAAATGAGTTAACCCAAAACAAATTCGTCTAATAGTCCAAATCAGTCCAAAGAGGGACTAATAGTTCTCCATCACTTCTAACACCATGCTAGCAGCGCCACCTGACCTCATTTTCACATTCAAAGAGCAAATATAGAGATCGATTGGATGGAATCTAATCAATGTTACGACATCAAAAATTGCACCAAACATTTTACGAGGGTACACGTATACTGTAATTTAGTTGGCAGTACAGGCATTTTGATTAGATTCATGAAAATACAAAGAATATGTTATATAGTTCGTCGATCACCTATTGACACATAACATACGGTGCATAATATACTACGTACCTCGGGGATTTTAACTTGGATTTCACTTAAGCCTCTAGTAGGGCTGTCAGCGTCACTTTTAAATGTAAATAACCGTGTATAGTCATGTGTAGAGCTAGACTCGGCGATAGATGCCATCACAAAGACAGCAAAGCTTTACACACACCCGAGCACATGTAGAAAATATAGCGTAAACAACAAACAAATGGCGGTATAGGCGGGGCGAGCAAGATTTGGACCAATAGCAGACTGCCGACGCTAGCACCCTCTCGCTTCAATAGAAAAAAATAAACTTTATACAGGGTGACGCAAAATGATTTTCCTTTAGTTATAGCATACAACTTTTAATTAAAATATAATTTAGCTTTAAATGCCTAATAACATTTTTATTTTATCGGTATATAGATAATTTGAGCTTACATTTGTTTTTAAATTCGACATCAATATGGCTCATGACATTTTAAAAAAAATTGGCTAAAATTCCATCATCAATGGCATAGTTTATTCAAAATTTAGCATAGGGGACCATTCAAAAAGGACGTCCCCGAAATTCCTTTAAAAATTTCTCTTAACACCCCAACTCTTTCCCTGTCCATTTTAGCCCAGACCTCCCCCTCCCCTCCCTCATGGACGTCCTAATTGTTTTGAAAAGTAGGGTGTCCAAAAAATTTGCTGTAGCATATATAAATCCAATTTAGCACCCACATCGTTTTCAATATTCAACGGCATTTTTCCAGATTTCCTAATTATCGAAAATTCCAGCATAAAATTGGTTTTGAACACAAATTTATAGCTATAATTCTTCGACTTTCCCGAGGTTTTAAAAATTCATGTACATTTGGGACTTGTGACACATATTCCTTCTGGTATCCATTTCCCTTTTATTAAACAGAATTAAAGAAAAAATACAAAAACTAAAAAATATCATCATTAGTGGACGTCCATACATGGTTGAAAAAAAACGCATCGAAAACTACTTTCACAAAGAATAAAACACAAATGTACATAGTTTTAATATTAAATATGCCATATGGTCCATATCAAAAGTCAAAAATATTGCAACAAATTTCCTACATTACTAACCCATACATTGATTAATATTTGAGCTAAATTAAATAATAACACAATCCCCTTCATTTGTTGTGTACATTTTTTATTTCATTTAGTGTAAGCAAGGCACAATTTTGCACAATTAAATAAAATTAAATTAAGATACAGTTTTGATAGAAAAGCTTTCTCGTGATATATATATGTTGGTAATGTTATGGCACTTCAGGTTTATAATTAAAAATAAGTTTCTCGTTCTAACCAACAGCCAGGATTTCTTCTGATGATTAACCTTCTGATTTCGTCTATTACTAGTAGCATTAAGGCGAATGGAAGACCAGGTAGCCACCACACAAACCTATAAAATACATTTTAAAAACTTCGCTGTAGTCAAATTGTCAAAAATACAACATAATATTACGCGCAATATATATTACGTACTTTATTGGATACATCTGCAAGTTTTCCATGCCGGGTGTATAGCTGAAGAAAGCAGCTAACGCGGTTTCAAATACGATGGAAAAATTCAGAACGTAATTCCTATAAAAAGGCAACAAGTTAATACATCATCAAAATACAACTGAAAAAAGATAAGAAAGCTAGGAAAATTTTCAGTTAAATAGAGGGCTAAAATTTCTAATAAAAAATGGCTGTTTTATAGCAGACGATTCGTTCTAAACGGGATAACGTAAAGGGCTAAAAAGGATTTCCCCGAAATTCCACCAAAAATGTGAATATACTTTACAAAATTATAAAGTGAAATAAATTAAAAGACTTTCTAAAATCCCTAACAGTTTACAGAAATATTTTTCTTAAAAATGTAAGTCAAGGATAGAATGAAAGTAATCTTCAATCATATTCGCAATTTAGTTATTATTTTGTCTGCATTATTAAAGCAGTTTTTGATTGTAACTTACGTCATCTTTTGTTGGAAAATGCTGTTTCGGCGACATTTATTAATGATCAGATTAGCCCACTGTTGTATAACTACAGCTACGAAGAAGACAGTGTAACCAGTGTATTGCAAATCCATTCGTTGTTTAAAAGTCTGAATTGGAAGAGAAAATTATTAGACCTTAAGTTTTATTTCCAACAAACAAACAAAAAATAATAATAAATAAAAGATTTTTAAATAAATGTACATACCCATTCTTGTCCATAAGAATCCTGGAGATCATTAATAGCTTGAGATTCCCATCTTTCTCTCAAATTTAACAGATCCCAAGGCAGAAATCCACATTGTCCCATGCAAACGAACCAAGCAAAAAATGCCCCTACTGATTCCAACACCCCAATTAAGCCATAGGACCTGCCAACAAGCCTGCCATTCACTAATCTATCCGTGAATGGATTACGGGGTTTACGTCTCATGATATCATTTTCAGATTTTTCGTATGCGAGAGAAACAGCAGGTACCTAGGAAGAAAAAAATCACGAAATTGAATATTTTTTTTGTGGTTTTTGAAATTATAAGTTTGTTTAGTTTTATGGAAATTAACTTACAATGTCTGTTCCCAAGCAAATGACTAGCATATGAACAAGTCCGAGGGGTAATGGTATGTTGGCGATGACATACATGAGGAAGGGAGTTATTTCTGGAATGTTGGCAGACAGAGCATAGGCAATGGTCTTCTTTAAGTTATCAAAAATCAATCGACCTAGATGAATTTAGAAAAGTTAATTTAAAAAATTCAAATTGAAGTGTATTCAAATCTGAACACTTTTGGAAACTTATACTAATACGAACCTTCTTCAATCCCAGTGACGATGGAAGCAAAATTATCATCCAGTAAAATCAAATCTGCAGCCTGTTTGCTTACATCACTTCCGGTTATACCCATGGCAATTCCTGAGTAATTAAATTAAGACATTTAAATCTTGAACAACTAATGTGGTTATAACTTGAGCGCAATGATTACATTTATGTTGGTTGGTTGGGAAGGGTTTAAGGGCCCAAAGGAAACAAAGATTAAAAAGTGCCCAACTAGTCGTGGGTTAATCCTGTAGAGGGTCAGCAGGATTAACAAACAGTGGTTACAGGTAACAAAGGAAGAGCAGGAACATTGGAGCTAACAACCCTATCACTTTCAATGGGTGAAATTTTGAAACACACTTTCAGCCAAACAAAAAGAGATTAAATAAAAATAAA
>JAQGBW010005567.1:0-11798 GCA_034698625.1 Julus scanicus
AGCTGGTCAGGGAAAAAAATTTTTAAAACCTGGAAAAGTCAGGGAAGTTGAATATTTTATTTGTGGGGGAACCCTGTACTGCATAAAAACACAATGAAACTTTTGTGGTAGACCTACAACCAAAATCCATTAAGCTACACGTATAGACTAATATGTATGTGAGCCAAGTTAAGCTGAATTAAAAGTCTCAATAAAACTTGTCAATGAAAAATCCACGTTGCGATGATTCAGGTGACATTCCTTATAATGCGCTACTAGTTAGTTTTTGATATCTAAATGGAAGAAAATCAATAAATTGAACACTTTGAAGTAATTCCTCATTTACGTTACTGGCATTGCTCATGGGATATATCCTCAGAAGCCAGTGTTATATGTTAATTCATTCCTCCATGTGATCCATTCATAATTAAGAATTCGTATTTTACTTTCTTGATCCCATGTAACGAGGCATGCATGCTTTCGAGCAAGATACCGAGAATAACTGATGATTTTTTTGCTAATTCTTCTAGACTTTGTTTGATCCATGATTATTACTCATTGCGGACATCTTTTTTCGTTTTTCCCATCGGGAAATGTAAGGAAGAGGAAAGCCCATAATTCCTGACAGCGCAATCAGTGATCCAGCAATCACGAAAGAGGCATTGTAGGTTTTGGTTAGATCATAACAGAAACCTATTGAGATAGGTTACAAATTTAAACTTAACATTAAAAAGTTTATACAAAAACCAAAATGTTTTAGAAATTAAAATAACTGACCTGCGATTGGTGAACCTATGAGAGAGGCAATTCCTTGAAACAGCATCAGCAATCCAAAAGAATTTGTTAATTTCTCCAAACCAAGCAGCTCTACTAAAATAATAGACCTGAGAGAGGCAAAACATGCTGAAATGGCAAAATTTGGGATTCAATTTTAGAATTATTTATAAATATAAAAAGTATAAAAGGGGTGTTCAAAAGTACTTTTGAATAATTGTGAATGAAGGAATCATACGTTGCATTAAAAAAAAAATATATATATATATAGTCAAGTTTGCAAACATAATGGCTGCACTTCATGTTGGCAATCAGTTTTCAATTGACAGCTGATTATAGCTGCAATGAACTATCAATTAAAAATTCCCATGTTTTTTCAGTATTAACTATCAGTTACATGCCAGTTTGTGACATAATGAAAGAGTTAACCCCTATAGCATTGCTATGTAAACAATACATTGTTGAGGGCACTGGCTCTGCTTGTTAATTTTTATTAAAATAAATGGCATCGCTCTTAAAGGCACCCTAGCTCAGGTACTGCATGGTGTTACTACAGGCCAGTCCCCTAAATATTTTGAAACCAACCTAAATATGTCACTTGGTTGCAAAATTGCTGATGCTCTGATAGTTTATTTTATGTAGTGCTGCACTCAGGCATTAAGGTGTGGGTCTGAGTGTAGGACAGTTCAAAACATTTAAATTCCTGTGTAATTCGAAACTGACGGCGGGAATTCCAAGTATTCTAACTCATCATTCCTCATTCCTTCCAAAGGATATAGTATATAGGATGAATGAAGTGCCAACATTATCAACAGGAATTCACCTGCATATCTGCATCTAATTAGTTGTGATATAATTCCGACGAAGGTACACAACATACTGCACGCACATACATGCGGCTCGTAGAAAAAAAAGTGGGGGTGCTGCGGAGTAACGCTGCGGAGTAATGCTGTGAAGCACGCCAGTCGTGACTGCAGGAGCGACAGTCCTCTCTCCCTCGCATCGCTGGAGCTGTGAAACGCACAGTTGCATACAATTTTTTTAAAATATTTTTTCATCAACTGGGGAATGGCTAAAGAGTTAATTAAATAAATTATAGAATAGGTTAAGAATAAATTAAGTTAGAAAGAATTAAAGAAAAAAAGACTCATTATATTAAATGTTATGGATGATCGCCAGTGATTGGGGTTGTTGCAGTTCCACAGTGCCTCTGCACGAGCCGCCCCTGGTGCTGTGCATTTCACATACTTGTATGTACATGTAACTTCGCAATCTATGCTTCGAACATTGCTACCATCTTAACAAAATGGATAAGTCATCAGTGCATGGGTTGGTTGTTATGTTGTACTTGTTTGTTTGTTTGTTGTTTTTTAACATTGGCCTATTTCTGCAACTAAGGCTAAACACTAACGCCAGCGGATGGGCCTTCATCACCTACCTGGGAATTTTGCCTACGAGGGGGACTTCCAGCCCCTCTTAAGGGGTCTTTAACGTGCAACAGTCAACACCAGACCTCGGTTTAAATTCATCCAAAACCACTTAGGGCATTGCTCCCATTTACAAAAATTCTCACCAACCTCGACCAGGTCAGTGGGAATTCGGCAACCCAGTTTGGGAAGCCTCTTTGGAAGAACTTTACTTTCAATCCTTCCCAGGTAGACCACACCTAAAAAACTTTGTTTATACACTCACCGATAGCAAGACCAAAGACAGCAGAGTAGGCAATGAGAAGCTCGAAGCTCCTCAACAAGGGGACGGCAGCAGTGGCTACACCACCAGCTGTTAGTGCCACATTGGTGATGAGCAGGGCATCTACATTGGGCCGATCGGACACCCAGCCACTGAAAACTCGACCGGCGGTGTTGGCAATGCCGATGACGGAGAAGAGGAAGGCGGCGTCTGCCATGGAGATGTTAACCTCGACCGCATAGTTGGCCAAGTAGACGAAGGGAACGAAGAATCCCATCATGGTCAAGAAGCTGGATACACAGAGCACCAGGAAGGTGGCACTATGTAGCAACGAGAAATCTGACATTGCTGCGATGGTGTGCCTCATGGCTTTGGGGCAGATAAAGCGTCGGAAGCAGGAACTGTTGGGATCCTCCGGCAGTGGCTTGGGGATACTGATAATGCTGCAGTGGTACTGGGTTAGGCTATGCTGAGACGAATACTGGGGAATGCGAAGGAGGCTGCCGCTGTAAAAGATGTCCTGCCTGCAAGAAAGCAGATTTTCAGAGAGCTATACTTAAAGTGCACGTTGCCTAATATAATGTGCATTCAAAATTTGTTCTGCAGTTAGACATGTGTTTTTTTATCAACTTCAGCTGCAAGATGAAATTTAATGAATGTCATTCAAGTTTCAGAAACTCTTACCAAAATGTTAGACCAGTAAACTACATGCCGACGGCATTCTGTAGCCATCTTTTGTTCATATTTTAACTTCAACTACAAGCTAAATATTACGTAAGTGCAGTGTAGTTTTATATTGCTGCAATATTTATACAAGTGCGGACTGAGTAATTTTGTGGGTAAGTTTTTTGAAGTTTTGGTTTATCTCCATCTGAATTTTGCACTAATCTTTGTTAAGAACATCATTAACCATTTTTCATTCATTCAGAGGGGCTGTCACTCAGTACCTATATACATGCACTGAAACGAGTTCTCTGTACAGTGTATTATCAAACGGAATTACTTTTAGTGTTGCCATTTGACGTTCTATCTGACGTATAATGTAGTCAGTCTAAACAACTTCTGTTTCTAAATCTCTTAGAATTTACAATTTCTGTTCATCGCCTGTAAAGGATTTGCATATATTGTATATACGAGTACATGTATATGTACAAGAAATTTTCGTATGTTTACGTTGTTCACTGAAAAAACCCGAAAAGTTAAAATATTTTTTTCCTGATTACCATGCCAAACACGGAACACCCACCTATAGAACGGCCGGTTGATTTCCACGTTCATGCTGACCGGCAGGGACTTGCGCCGCTCCCATTCAGACTTAATTTGGATGCTGGGCTGGGTCTTGGGCACGACCATGGAGATGCGGCGCGGAATTTCCTCACGGGGTCGTGTCCCCGGATGGCGTTTGGGGCTTGCTGGCTCTAGGGGAGCTTCTGTCGCCTCGGGTAGCGGGCGCTGCACTGGGGTCCGGCTCCCCGATGAGCCCTGCTCTTTCTGGTCCTCATCCTCGTCCTCCTCCTCAATAGTGGGTGTCGGAATGACGGTGATCGCTGGTGGCTTCAGGTAGCGGTATCCTGCCAGTTCCTTATCGGCGTCCAAGACTCCATTCGCGATGTTGTTGTTTCCGTTTTTTTTCAGCTGTTCGCCGGAGGATTCCTTCAGCGCTTCGCCCTCGTTTGGATGATCACTGCCGAAGTAGTTGCGAAAAGACGCCGCTGAGTGGGACTTGTGGAAGGCCGCGTCCCGCTGCTCCTGTGTATCGAGAATGAATATGAAAATGCTGGAAAAAATTTGATTTACCCCACATTTGTCTCTATATTGGGGTAGATTGCGCGCATTCCTGACAGTGGTTATTTTTCTGCTCCGAGCAGACTGAGATTATAGCGAGCGCTTTTTTCTGGTCACCATTTAATTTTATATTTACCTTGATACGTTGTAGCAGCGGTTTCGATCCCTCGCCAGACGGTTCCAGGGGTCTTTTAGACGGTTGCAGAGGACGCAAAAGTGCCCCAAGCGCCACCATGTTCATGACTATAGCACTCTGGATGAGCATGTTGCCCTTCCAGCCGTATTCACTGATGAGGACCCTAGAGAGGGGAGCGAAGATAAACGCCCCAATACCGGAGCCGCAAACGCAGATGCCGGTAGCAAAAGCCCTCCGTTTGTCAAAGTAGAACTGGACCATGACGACGCAAGGCAGGTAGATGAAGCCGAAGCCAATGCCTAAAAAATATATTTGGAACTTAATACATTTTTGAAATTAAACAGAATAATTTCCTTTTGCTACAAAAATGAAGTCTTCCGACAGCACAAGTCTGGCTCAATGACACGGATTGACGGGGATCGGGATCGTTAAACATAAATTTAAAAATCATGAATTACTGCATAATATTTGCAACATACAGTATTGTAATTTAGTTGCCTTCTGATGGAATTGTGAAATATCTTCAGAAATTATTAATTTTCTATTAATGTACTAATGTTAATTCTGTTAGGAGCATTTTATACGACCATTTGTAAAACCGCCATGAATTACAACAAAATAATAATAAAAGAAATAACATAATAATTTCTGATAAAATTTTACGTTGTATATTAACAGCAGTTATGAACTCCTTAAGCAACCTGATTAAGATTATCTACATAATTTAAAAAATTGAGATATTTTCTAAATAGCTGTTCGAATGGAATGGCTAGTTTACAAAATTACAACCATATTTTGATTTGCTATCATGTTGATTCGGCATTATTAGGCCTTCACCAGGTTTACACTTGCCCATATGTTGTATACATTGTATCGGTTCCTAAATTTTGAATTTTTTTAAAAATAGGCAAACAATTTTCCATGTTTGTGACAAAATTTAGATCTCTCAGATGTTTTAAGACAGGAGAAAAATATAACTCCATAGAAAGAACAACAAAAGGACAAGTAAAGAACAATGATGGAGGCGAAATGTCGAGATAACAAATAAATATGGGGTTCTAATTTTGAAATCTTCCCATTCCATTCAACAATTTATTGAGAAAATTTAGCTCAAATTTTTTTAAATATGTAAAAGATTTTATATAATCTTTTAAAGCATTTTCCTGCCAAGAACATTAAGAAATTTTCTGTTCTCTTTATTAAAACAAGAGCAAGTTGGTTTTAGAAATCAAGCTCTTTTAAGGTGATTCACAACCCTATTACTTTCAAAGGGTGACATTTTAAAACCTGCTCACAGCCAAACAAAAAGAGATTAAATAAAAATAAAAGCTGTTTAAAATAGCTTGATAAATTAGCAAGCGTAAGATGATGTCGTTTTTCCCTTTGAATTGGTAGATTTGTTTAAAATTTATAAACAAGTTTGAAATATGTCCGTTAATTTGAATTCTCGTGCTGCCACCTGCTGACAGTGTATGCAAATTAACGAACATTTTTCAAATTTGTTTATTAATTTAAAAAAAATCTACCATTTCAAAGTGAAAACGACATCATCATACAATTGCTGATTTATCAAGCTATTTTAAACAATTTTTTATTTTTATTTAATCTATTTTTGTTTGGCTGTGAGCAGGTTTAAAAATTTCACCCATTGAAAATGATAGGATTGTAATCCAGGTTAATATACATGCATGGAAAAGGTGATTTCCAACATCAAAATTATGCAGCTAAAACATTACTCAAATAATTTTAAATATATAGCCTTGGCCAAAAGTTTGGAGCACCCCCTGAAACTAGTCCTTTGTTGCATGTTATCTACAAAAATTTGATTGCAATTGACTTAACTGGTTGCCCCTCAGCACAATGTACTGGAAAATATCACGTGATGAAAGATTTCCATAATAATTATGGATTGCAAATAAACTGAAACTTTGCTCTAGAGCAAAGGTTAGGGTTTGGCAATTCCTTGCTTTAAATAGCTGATGCAATTACATTTTGGCATTGCATTATTGAATGTTAACATGCCACGGTCAAACAAGAGAGGTTTAAATAAATTGATAAGAGAAAAAACTGCTACTTAAAATAAAGAAGGCATGAGCCAAGTGGAAATAGCGAGAGCAGTGAAATGGTCATGTAAAGGTGTTCAAACAGCCTTAAAACGGTTTGCTATGTCAGGATCTCATGATGACAAACCAAGATCAGGCTGCACGTGGCACACTACCGCCCGTGGGGACAGAATGTTAGCTCGACAATCTCTGTCAAACAGGCGACACATCTTCGGAACTGGCTATTCAGCACAACTTGCATGCAAATCATGCCATTTCTTCAAGGACTGTAAGAAGACGACTTTTGGAAGCTGGCCTGAGAGGATGCAAAGTGCGTAAAAAGCCCTTTCTCTCTGAGAAGAATCAGAAGGCAAGGCTTCAGTAGTGCAGAAAACACCAAGCTTGGACGGCTGACGATTGGCCCTTTAGTCAGATGAAACTAACATCCAGGTACTATTCTCCTGTTCCTAATGCCAAAGTTTTATTCGTTAAATTGTGCCAATTTGGTAAAAGAATAGATTTGATGAGGATAACGAGTAGCTTAATTTTTATCTTATTTCAATAGCTTTTTGGTACTCCTGGAGCCATTTATGTGAGACGCCGTCATAGAGAAGAGTACTGTCCTGAATGTATTGTCTCTACTTAAAACATGGAGGCGGTAGCGTGATGATATGGGAATGTATGGCTACAACAGGTGCCGGAGAACTGTTAGTGTGCGAGGTCAGGATGAACTCGATGACATGCATCAACATGTTAGCTTCTGTTTTAGAGTGTTTGGTTATGAAATTATTTGGGCTGCATGCTCAAGGAACAGTTTGGTTTCAACAGGATAATACTCCTTGGAATGTTTCTGCTGCTTAGAGGGCATGTTTCTGCAGCATGGGATTAAACTGTTAAGAGTAGCCAGCACAGTCCCCTGACCTTTAATCCCATCAAACAGTTGTGACGAGTTTTGAAGTAAAACGTTGCTCAACATAAATCAACATCGAAAGCAGTGCTGTTGGCACACATTAAAGTGGAATGGTGCAAAATAGCAGCTACTACTTGCGATCATTAAGTAAGTATGCCAGGAAGGGTAGCTTTAGTGATAAGAGCCAAAGGAGGAGTGACGAAATACTAAATTTGCAATAAAATGACATTGAAATAAATATCTAATGTACGGATCCCGCTGGGCAATTGGCCCGCGCATGGCAGGAATGCGGGAAACCAAGCATGTGTGCGTGGAATACGCGGGCAAAGTGTGGAATGTTAGCGGTGATGCAATTTTCGTAGGTGCTAGAGAAATCTGCATTCCTGCTGCCCAGTTTGCCACCAGGGTGGTGGAAACTGTTTATAAGAAGAACCTGGGCCAGCGGGAAGGCAGTACGGATTTGTGGCCTGACCTAGTGGGTTAGCCTCTGTTTATTTTCATGTAAATTCGTGCTGTTTTGTTCCTGTTAAGTTATGCGAGTTAGTGGGCAACTAATTAAGTTTTATTTTTATATCAAGTTTTTATTAAAGTATTGTGAAGTTCATCACCATAGTCACTTGTGTTTTTTGCATTCGAGTTCCACAAAGCGGGACCCTACACGCTTACATGGTGGAGGTTGGGTTTTCTCATCCTACAGACCCCGTATAGGGACTTACACTTAAAAAAAGTATGAATCTGAGTGGACGAGCAGAAGGTATCTGTTCAAGGACAAATGCAAATGTTTTGGCTAATTCGGCGGACGGGACTAACTACCTGGTGCCAGTATTTTGGTGGCTCAATCCATGCCTTTGATAAATAGGGGACATGACGTTATGATGAACCCTCCCACCCAGTGGCAGTTGGCGCTGCAGGCTTGGGGAGGATCCGCCAGTGAACTTTTGGTCCAGGCTAGTCACATTGTTTATGGACATCATGTGGAGCGGCCTCCTGGTATGCAGCTACTCGACAATCCTGATGTGACAATTGAGATGCCGAGAGAAATGGACAGAGTGTGCGTCATTGAGCAGCCCCAACCCATGGCCCCTATGCCAGAGTGTATAAATTTTTGGACTCCAGGACCCATGTATGATGGCGTGGGTGATGTTGCTGATTTCCTGGATGCATTTGAGGGCATCTTGCAGTCGGAGGTATTACCGCTGGAGGCTTACAAAAGGTGGTTAAGAGGTCATTTGATGGGCCAAGCGGCCAAGTGGTTTTCAATGCATAGCCAGGAGTTGTTACCGTTACCATGGCATCCATTGGTGGCCCAGTTGCGCCTTTTTTTTGGTTCGACAGCATATAGTCCTGGATTAGGCGACAGTACGTTTCAAGGAAACGGCATGAATAAATCTGTTCGCAGCTATTTGAATGAAATGTCATCAATGGCCCACTCGTTTAATCCAGGAACACCAACTAGTTACACAATTCAGAAAATCTTGGCAGGCTTGTTATTATTTGCCACTCGATGATTTTTTGTTGGTCCTCATTTATCTGGAGGAGTCATACTCCTTTAGTAAACCGGATATGTCACGACCTCTGCCGGTTGTGGTGTCGAGTTTTCAGCCGGGGGCGCCTTTAACCATGCAGAAGGGATCAGGTTGTCTCAGGAAGGCTGCTGGTCATGTTTGGAGATGGGACATTATTGTAGGAACTGCCCTAAGAAGAGAGCCCCGTGGAATTCTGTGGCGTCAGTCAATGGCCCGGATGGGGAAATACCGTTGATTTGGGGGCATGTATAATCAGTCAGGATTCTACAGTTTCTCAATTGACAGCAATACAGAAAGCACACATGCCGCGTGACCAAGGTGTTGTCTAGGATGACTGGTCAGTTTCGCCAACGGTGATGTTAACCATAGAGAATTGTTCCGCCATGATAACTGTGAATAGTGGTGCAGTTTTATCAGTATTATCATTCAACTTACTGTCTTATTCTGGCGTCACTTTATTGCCAGCCAGAACGCTGTGCCGTATTAACGATGTGTCACAACGGGATATACAGCTCATGAGTTGGTGTCAGTGAGTGGGGCGAAGAATGAAGGACCCATGGGGAGGGGGTTTCAAAAATCAATGGATGATTTGTTATTGGGGTCGCTCTTGAACTTAGGCCCTACCCTGTCAATGCCCCAGCGCAGGCAATTATTTAGGTTTAGAAAAGCATTTGCATTGTCCGTGCAGGAGTTGGAGTTAAGTAAATTACTGCCACATTCGGTGGATACTAGGAATAACCCTCCTGTTTATGTGGCCCCCAGGCAGTCTTTCCCTAAAGTTTGGAACATTGACAGACAATAGTTAACAGAAATGTTGTGTCAGGGGGTGGTTACCCCCAGCAAAAGTAGATATTCTAGTCCGGTAGTATTAGTTAAAAAGAATGATGGTTTAGATAGGCTCTGCATTGCTTATCATAGGTTAAATAAGAGTACTATTGTGGATAGTTACCCTCTTTCCCGGATTGATGATGCCTTGGATGCCACGCAGGGCTCAGCATGATTTGTGACCCTTGGTATGATGTGGGATATTGGCAGGTACCTATGAGCAGTGGAGATCAGGAAAAAACTGCTTTCTCATGTTCAGAAGGTCACTTCGAATTTACACGTTTGCCATCTGGAATTTGTAAGGCGTCAGCTACGATGCAGCGTGGTCTGGATCAGAGTTTTTACAATTAAAATGGGAGGCCTGTCTTGTTTACCTGGATGATATAGCATTTGCCCCTACATTTCCATTGTTTTTGGAGAGGTTAACTGTGGTGTTTGATGTTTTGATATCACATCCTATGTGGTTAAAGTGTTTTTTGGGTTTGAGTAAGTGCGTTATCTGGGGCACGTTTTGAGTGCCCAGAGTGTTGCTACTGACACCGACAAGGTTGTCGCGGTAAAGAGCTTTCCGAGACCCGAAACACCTTCACTTTACCAGCCTCATAATTGGCAGGGTTTACGGGAACGTTTCCCAGATTCTGGGGGTCATGGAGGCCCGAACAGAGGCGGCCATCAGGGAGGAACGGACCGTCCCTGTGTCCCCCACCCATATCAGTTCCAGAGGAGGGGGGAAGACCCCTTAGATGGTTACGGCGAGGAAGACTGGGACTGTGAGTTGGCTGAAGAAGCTGGTCATCCAGTTCTGCCTCGACAGGGGGCTTTTATTGTGGAGTTGCCCCAGGGATGGATAAGCTGCCTCTCAAATTCGCCTTCTCTCGACCAGCCCCGGAAGTGGTTTATTTGGTGCTTGGGTCAACTATTGATAGACGATGCCAAAGACAACGTGCACGACAGTATGAAGCAGATAATCAAATTGTGGGACGTGGACAAAATTAGCGAGATTGACTCTGCGGGCCCGATTGAGGGTTGTTTTCTCAGGAACTTGTTATTTTGTGATATTTTTGTTGTTGTTGTTGTTTGTGTCGTTGTTATTGTTGCCCAGGGATTAGTCAATGTTTAGGAGGAGTGCAAGGATCCCCCTGGGCAATTGGCCCGCGCATGGCAGGAATGCGGGGAACGAAGGATGTGTGTGCAGAATGCGCGGGCAAAGTGTGGAATGTTAGCGGTGATGCAATTTTTGAAGGTGCTAGAGAAATCTGCATTTCTGCTGCCCAGGTTGCCACCAGGGTGGTAGAAACTATAAAAAACTTCGGCAAGTGGGAAGGCAGTACTGATTTGAAGCCTGACCTAGTAAGTCAGCCTCAGTTTATTTTTATGTTATTCATGCAAATTTGTTCCTGTTTATATATCCCACGAGTAAGCGGGCAACCAAGCAACATTGTATTTTTTTATATCAAATTTTTATTAAAGTATTATGAAGTTCATCACTATGGTCACCTGTGTTCTCTGCATTCGAGGTCTGCGAAGCAGGACCCTACACACTTACACTAAGTATTTTCAAGCAAGGGTAAGTCAGGACTTTCTGGGGTGCTCAAGAATTTTTGACCAAGGCTGTATGTAGAGGCTTAATATTTTCTAATATATGAAGAAGAAAAAACAACAGTAATTTATGAAAGCATTATTTTGCCTCATGTAATTTAACTATTGCATGTGTGAGAACAATTATTCAGGAATATCTATTTCACAGGTATTTTAACTATTATGTTGCATCTGATAAATGTGAACTTAAGTTTCTGTATTTACTTGACCATCGTGATCACTTTACCTCCTAATATCCCATAACTAAATATCAAGAAATCAATGCTGGTAGCGAAAAACGATAACATCAACCCGATGGATGCGATGATAGCGCCAATAATTGTGACTGTACGGCAGCTGTACCTATTGGCTAAAGCGCTGACCACTGGACCTGTTAAAATATAAAATGAAGCTGTAGTGTATAATGAATAAATTGCTGATGGCCGGTTTTACCAACAGTGGTCCAAATCTGTGGTTAAGTGACCTGTGGTCAAACTTTGACCACAGTTTGACCTCCTGGTTATCTTTTTCGGTTTTACCAACACAACTATGGT
>JAQGBW010005568.1:0-11798 GCA_034698625.1 Julus scanicus
AGGTTTTGGTGATCGCGTTTTCAACTCAGCTTAAACTTATAAAAAGACTTCCACTGCATCCCTGGTCTCACAAGTATTAACAAATACCCTTGTAACACTTGCATATATATTACTTTTAGATAAGATCTCAGCATTTTAAGATATTTTAATTGCACGATATTAGAAATTATTATCAATTTTCTGCAGCATACTAACTAAATACATTTTTGAAGTCCACCTTATACACCTTATACATTTATGATGTATACATCAATATGCATACACACGGAAGTTGTAAAGCATAATATTTCAAATACGGAATGCAATGTTTTGTTTTAAATTTAAATGCATTGCAATATATTGTAACTATATAACACTATTATACTGTACAACTTTTATAAAAGTTTGGCTTCTTATAAAAATATTTGTAGTCCGTGTGTTTGTATTGCACAAAGTCCAATTGTGAATGCTTGTTGTGCTAAACGTGCTTCCAAAGTTTTTACGATTCTATTTTAGTTACTAATGAGAAATACAATCGAAACAACTTTTACAGATCATACATACATACATATGTATGTGGTTTAAAAAAATATTCGACATAGCATTTTTGCCAATATATTACGAAATATCAACTTAAAAAAACTTGCCATATGGTAAATGCATTTTTGAAAGGAATTACAAATGCATCATTAACCGAATGCGTTTCCAGAAGTGCACCACTAAATGCATGCAGATTTTTTTTCAATAAAAAATGAATCGACAAGGTGATGGAAGCACAATTTTTAATCTATCTATGCATTATGAAGCCGAAATAGTGCTGGATAATTTAGACTCCCGAATTTGCTGTCTGTGCTCGTTACATCTTCTTTTGCTACTTACTTTACCATCTACAAGCTTTTTATTCAAATGAAATGGCTAATTTTGAACAATACGTTATGGCTAAATGATATTTTTTTCCCTCCTGCGTGTAAATCCTCTTTGCATGTCAAGCCCTCCAACTGCATACAAGAGTATTGGAGTCGTGAAACAATGAATTCCCGTCTGTTTCACGACGATTACTTAACTTGAATGCAGCCTTCTCATTTGCCATTATGGGAGAAGATGCGTACAGACTGCCTATAGTAGCTCGTTTGTATTTTTACACCATAGGAAATAACGAGCCCATTGATGGGTTAATACATCTTGCGCTTAGTGCTTTTTTATTTCCACCTAAAATACTGGCTTTTGTTCATTTCGAGCGAAATTGATTTTTTTGTCGCTCTTTTTTTATATTATGACGTCGCCATTTTAGCGTTTTTATGAAAGTTTTGCGCCTGCCTCCTATGAAGTTCTCTATCGGATACTGGATCCCCCATTATAGCATCATCATTTAGCATGCCATAAAAGTTGAAATTTATTTCTTGCCCGATAAGGAAACGTATATATTTATTTAGAACACACTAACATACCGTTCTCCGGAAGCTGTTTCGCCATTAAAACTCAGGCTCACATCGAAATAAAAATACTCAATATATTTACACAAATATTTATTACACCCAATATATTTACACGAGTATTTATTACACCGGATATGTTAACCAATATTTATTGCTTATATTCAATATCAAGTCCTGGTGTTTCTATCTATGGTTTATATCATGGTATAACTCATTCGGCAATACATTTCCTTCTTAAGATACCATGCATTATGGTGTGTATTTTTAATGCTTGTAAATCAACATTTGTAAATTTGTAAAAAAATGGTAAATTACGAATATTTACGCAGTTGATGACATATTTGTTCTAGTGACCATTTAATGTTTTACAATACATTTTGAACATTACTTTTAAATTCTTGCAACTGAAGTATTTCCAAATTTTTTTTTTCAATTTTAAACTTTATCATTAAGAATTTGGCATTTTGAATATGTTCTCTGGCTTATTCAATAATCAGTTGTATACTTTAACAATTCGTGAAATAACCCTAGGTAACACAAGTATACGAGCTATTTCTGCTTTACTGGCACTATGCATTAAAGATTTAATTCTCTTCTTCAGCTAATCTACTAATCAGCCAATAGTCATTGGAGGTTGCAGCTCGCTGGGTGCCAACCCTGACGGGATTAATTCCCTGGATGGGGCCACGGTTCATTTCGTAATGGAAGATGCCCATTGTACATTCTGCCTATGTTGGGCGTAGAAAATCGATGAGATCTTTCGTGATTGAAAATCTGTTGCAAACTGCTCATTTAGCTAGAGTTGGGCAAAATACTAGCGTGAACATAACTAAGACACTAGACGGTTACTAAAGGCGGTTATGTAAAACAAATAATCGATCTGCAATATGAGCATGATCAAATTCCTCCCCTCGCCCCTCAATCAGACACCCCTGATAAGGGATACGATATACTTATAGTAAATTTTAAACGAACAATGCGAGTATGTGGATACTCAATTATTGATATCGTATATACGAACCCTATAACATTGTGGCGCTAGTTAATGCATTGTGGGACTAGGCTAATATGGTAATTGGGATTATTGCAATCTAGCAAATTGTAGTTTTAAAACTGCAGTTATTCAGAAAAACTTCAGTTTCTTACTGCACATTTACTACACTTCTGCACATTAACGGAATATTTTTCTGGAATGTAATGAAACAAAAAACTGCAGTTATTCGACCATTTTGAACTGCACTTTTACTGCAGATTTACTGAATTAACTGCAAAAAAATGCAAATTTTTCTACCATTCATAATTGCAAAATATTTGCAGTTTGAAATTCTTTTATTAACCGCACTTATCTGGGATACATCCATGTTATGGTCATTTATCTACATAAAACGCCATATATGGCCATGTATATTTTAAAACATATATGACCCTTTAAGTTCGAATGATGATCATGTTCCTAGAAATCCAGTTTCTGAGAACATGTTAAAAAGCCGGTGGTGGTTCATCGTCTGAATGAATGGATGATAGTAAAATTTAGGAAATAGCTGCAGCTTGCATTCTTCCATGGTTCTTATTGCAACCTGCTTTTCATTTTCTCGTCGGTTGCACTTAAGTCGATAGGCTGAAAATTGTACTTGAGAAAGCCACACCTTCTTGGATGGTAGTTTAAGAAATTAAACGTGAGTGAAGTGGTTGTCGAACGTTGGCAAGACTGGAAAGACCGTGTTTAGCAATAAATGGAAAATGCACTCATCCTTGTAATGATGACCACCAAAAATCTCCATTCCTTCCACTCGCATTGTCGGCTTTGCGACGTTCGAGGCAATGACTTTCTGCATGAGGAAATGAAATTCTTTGATTGGCTTAATGAAAGGCTTCGACTTTATGGCTGTTTCGTGGTTTACATGCATTTTTGGCCATCTCGATGGCCGCCTTTGGCAGGCCATTTGCCTAAGGCAAAAGTATGCATTATGCAGTCTGTGGATTGCGTCATTTTTATCTGCCCATCAAAGGATCAAGGAGGAAATCCACGAAGCGTCAACTAACCAGAAGTTAATTGAGGTTTATTGCGTTGGGGAAATGTGGTTGTTGATCGACTGTCATCTTCCAAAGCGCCAAAACAGCTGCTTACAGGAACTAGAATTTTTATTATTGAAACTGGGAGCTGGGGCTTCCGGAAGCTGTTGTCACTGGCGGAAATGTAATGAAGGATTATATGATCCCCTATAAATTCCTGCGAGTTTATGGCGCTTGTGCCATTGGCTGTTTGCTGTACTGCATGCAGTAATTCAGTTTGTTTAATTGTCGAGGTAAGCGATAGTGAGTTTATGCAGATTATAAAGTGAAAAAAAACATGAAAAATAAGTATGTCTCTTTAATGAAATTATATTCAAGTTGTGTTTCCATTACTAACGGGTGTGCGATATGTCAAACTATGCAATTCCCTTATGTAATTTCCTAATTTAAAGGTTACATGAGAATAACTCCTACTGTAAATGTTTACACAATTTGCATTAACAATGATAAGGGTGTAAATATATCTTAGTAAGTTTAGTTTTTGCTCATAATGCAATTTAATTTATAAATTTCGAGTTATTAACTTTTAATTATACAAAAGTTTTTTTTTATTATGTGAATGCTTTTTTACATATATCGTTTAATGGTAGTTAAGAATAGTGAAAGGTAGTTATGGTTTAAGGATACCATAAGAACATAAAAGGATAGGAATAAGAAAGGTAGTAAAGGTATATTATAACTTTATATTATTAACTTTATATAGAGGTAATATACGTGGAATAGCTGTTGAACAAGGTTATGCTAAACAAATAATTTAATGTTCATAAAAGTCTGAAAAGTTTGAGGCCAGTTTTGAATTTCAGCATTTAAAGGCAATGTGTAAGGATATAATTCTGGTTAAATTAGGATATAGGATTTGCATTTAAAAACTAAACTAGATAAATGGCAGTAAACTAATATTATGCTAAAATTATCAAGCACATTATGACTCGCAGTAGACAATGAAAATCTGATGCCCATCTAAAAATATTCACTCATTGAAGAATAGCCCCGAAAATAGGCATCACGGAAAGCAATTATGTTAGCAGTGATTGCCGTCCTTTTAAATTCTCACTAGACTTTTCTGACACTGTCACGCATGTTTTCTGTTATACAAACTGCACAATAGAGTAGAATCAAATATAAACAATCACAATGGACATTTATTAACTATTTCATGACCATTCGCTTCTGGAAAGCTTTATTTCTTTGTTTAAATATCAGATATCTGCCTCACCTGTCATTTTTAGAATAATGAAAACTCGTGGCAGGATGGATTATGATCTGACTCGTGATATTTATTTTAAAAACAAAAACATGCAATTATGTGTTGACAGAATATCATTTTCCCATTTGGATCGTTTATCCCCTTGTGGAAGACTGACATGTGGATTAACCTGAGAAAATAAGATTTAAAGATTACATTATGGAAACCATGACTACTTGTCTTTAGTAAATACAAAGACAATGCTAAAGATGCAACATTTTGCGATTGAATGCTGCTAATCTATCCAGCTAGACCACATGATAGACGATTCAATTTTTACCCAGATCTTTTGAGTTATACTATAAAAGCGCCATCTGCGGATGTTCGATTAACTAAAAGTATTTCCTTGCCTTACCAAAAGGGAACAAAGTTCTGTTGTAGTAAAGTAAATGCAGCATCGATCAAGCATTGTGTGATTTGTATGTTGGGTAGTTCGTAGTAATGTCTGAAAATGATTCATCGTTCATCATCATTCGTCTTTGCTGACATTCGTCAATGAAAGAGTGTATTGTGAAAAAATACCAGGGATCACCCTGTACATTCAGCCATGTTATCGATTTTTCGTTTTATATAATCTGAAATCCTAAACTTAGATGCTTATATGCTTAAGGTCGAATGTTTGAGTAAACGCAGCATGCAAAAATTCCTCGTATGTCTGACTTAACCACTCAGCTATTCTTTTTGGTAATGTCGGTAATCTAAACACGAATAATTTCACACAAATACGTGGATTGCAAACGTTCCTTTAGAAATAATACAATAAACGTAATTCCAGTAGTCACTAGAAGACATTTTGTGTACAAAGAGACTCTACTACAAAATATTTCTTTGTAACACGACTCTTTGGCTTTATTAATATAGGTTGAGCGAAATTACTTCAGTTAAGTTTTATGCATTTTAAACTACATGAAAGTGGCCCACATTTTTTACAGTATATTAAATGATAGCATCATATCCTTTAACACGTTTTTTTTATATCTACCCTTTAATTAAAGGAACTAACACTTTAAATACAAGCACACCGAAGAAGCATCAGTTCTTGCATTTGATTAAATTTAATTACACGGCACACTAGAGAGGATTAAACCAGAAAGATTTAATTTTCTTATCTAATTTATAATAGAGTAGCGCTTTTGTTGGAACCAAACGTTCGCTTTCTTAATTCGCGTAAATATATTTTCTTTGATTCTTCAACACTTTGATGTTAATCGTCAATGTTATCGGAGCCAGTGCTCTGATAAATTAATCCTGTTTAATTAAAAGTTGGAGGCTCATTTCAATCAAGTTAATGTTTACAAAAGGAATCACTTAAAGTTTATTTCTGGACTTTACTGGATCAAAAATCGTTTACTTGATAAATGTTTATGAAACATACAGTATTGTAAATAAGAAAGAAAAAAAACGTTGTTATAGCTTTGTAAATATATTTAATCTGTAATTCATGCTTCTTTTATTACTTGGATAGTTTTGTTGGAAAGTGGTAAGTAAATTATTGACAAGATTCTTTTCAGAAAAAAAAAATTCAAAGACTACATAGTTCAAATGAAAAGCATGTTATACTTGCGATATATGGTAGCACAAAAGTCAATTTTATTCTACTATTTAGGAAAGTATTACCATTATTTGCAAGTAGCAATCGGACGATTTCTGTAAAATGGCTAATTTTTAATTGGGTCTAAAAACGTATTTCTTCTCAATGTGACTGTGACATTTAGCCTGTGACACATATCTTGGATTTCAGCATCGTAATCAAAATTTTTGCTTTAAATTCTGGTACAGAAGTTGCAACTCTCCATTTTCCTCTCCAAGCAGCTCTTTTACATGTCCTCTTAATACTATCACATTTTCGCTAATTTCTTGCCCAATTTCAACGCTGGTAACGCGCTCATTTTCCCCACATCATAAATAATAAAGAAGAACAAGGAAATTGCAACGTGTTCTCCAGCAGGGAGTTTTCAAACGCTCTCGGGAAGGGAGTAAATATTCTCCAAATTATCATATATGAATTTCATTAATTACGCATAGGTATACTAATTAGCACTCCCTGGCTTCCCATTCCCTGCCTTCGTAAATGGATATTCTGTTAATACTATTGGTAGACTCAAAGCACTGTGGAAAGTAGCCACTGTTTTGCTATGGTGATGCACACGAGGCGTCAAAAATACACCATAAAAAATTGATTTTCATGGCATGGATATGCCCTAAACGTGCTTGGCTTCCTAAGGAAACCAAACAATTATTTGTTGGATGGCAGAAAATTGAGTTTAAGGGCCACCGAATCATGATTTTATGCTAGAAAAGTTAGAAATAATGAAATTGTGTCGCGAAAAAGGTTAACCATGTCAAATTGTTATTTCATATCTTGCAACTAGTTACTGAGTTAAAAAAGTCCATAAAGTAGCAACATAAATGAAGTTAAGCTTAATAAAATCATCGAGAGTGGATGTTGGTGGTTGTTCAAGTGGCCCTTAGCTGTCTGCATTTGAAAAATATTTACTTAGGATCGTAACCCGTTTTACATTTAAACAGGTTTGCATTAGTAAGATTAAATGCACTGCTGTAGACACAGACCAATGCATATTATCATAATATCGTTTAATGAGAATTCTATAGAATAAACATGTTCCTAAATATTTATTCATGTACTTTTGGTTTGCTAACAATATCTATGCGTGTAAATCTAGTTGAGTAACCAAATAGAAATAACCACGGACAATATAGTTCTATCAGTATTAAAGAGATCCAAAATCCAAATTAGTTTTAATATTTTTAGAAAACTGGGCCTAACACAAATTGAATTGCGAATGCAATTTTGACTGAGTACAGTAGACGTTACGGAACAACAATAAAAACATTTACATTAATTGCAAAAAAATACGTTTGGTTTTGCCATGTTGGCGCGTGAGGGGCCATTCAAAAATGACGTCTTCGAAATCCCTTTAAAAATTGACATTCTTCCCCTTACTCCCTGTCCACCTGGTCCATTTTAGTCCAGACCCTCTCCCCTCATAGATGACCTAATATTCTTTGTGCCAGAAAATTTGTTGGAACACACAAAGGTCCATACAATACATTTATAAGCACTCGCCTCGCTACCAATTCTGAGACATTTTTTGAAGATTTGTCTGATTAACGGAAATTTCCTGACCGCGAAGGGAATTTCCAACATAAAATTGGTGTTTAACACAAAGTTTAGCATAATTCTCGACTTTTCCGAGGTTTTAAAAATTCAAGTACATTTGGGACTGGGGACACATTTCTTCTGGTGTCCATTTCCTCTTTCACTGATTTTTAAAACTCAATTAAACAGAAAATCTAAAAATCTAAAAATGCCATCATTAGTGGACGTCCATAATGGCTTTCCCCCTTCCTCACCCTGATCGACTTTTAATTTGATAGTATTATGTGCATTTGATATGATTTTAATATATTGTCTTTGTTTTCAGGCTTGTGCTCCGCGATACGTATATTTTTCAACAAATTACAAAAAACGGGAACCCGTAGGGACATGTTATGTTGCAAGGAACTTCTTAACAAACTTCCAAGAATATGCGCCATGTAGAACATGTAAGTAATCCATTTTTTTATTCTCTTTTTAATACTTTTGTTATTTCGATTTTTCAGTAACTTGCATATTTGTTTGCGTTATTTATGATTAAATGATATCCCCCAGGAAAGGTATTTAATATATTAACTTGTTCCATATAGTTCAGAAATGTACATGCTTATGTCACATGACCCTTTTACACTAATTGACCCCTAAAAAAGGGCAAGATAAGTGCATAATATCTTCATTGTTGCAATACCAAATAAGGATTAGTAAAATATAATTTGTCCTTCATGAATATATATTAATCATGTCTAGCTTTGACCACCGTATATATTCATATTCCAAATGAAATGATAGACTAAGAGTCCATTGTGTCAGCGCTACAATGAACTTTACCCATTAGTATTATACGAGTGTTACAGAAATTTCACTTTCCAAAAGGGCCAGTGGCTTCGCGTAAATCATTTACGCAATGCATTCGAATTAGTTCATAATTGAATATGAAAAGGCATACCAGATACGATGGAATTTGAAGGCTCATTATAGATGGAGAATAATTCTTCTCATGTACCTACCATTAATAATTCATATCTCCACCAATATAGCGTTGCTTAAGCCTTCCAAAATTGACTTATCTCGTAATATATTTATCTGGATTTATATACATCAACGTTATCAAAAATGCTTCGTGCCTTTTCTTTTTCATTCTTGGCATAATTAAAGATTTGCTGATACATGTCATTGGAAACCGAAATTATGGATTCAAATTATATCCACCGATATGCTTTTCAGATTTCCAAATTTGATCCGTACTCGCAGCAAATAACATGTGAAACAGCTGTATATGAAAATCTGTATACCAGCTGTGGTTGATTTAACATCAATGCAGCGGTGATTGAAATTCAGTTGTGCGGAGTGTAAACATTGCATTTGTACTATGTACTATTGCTTCCAAATTTCTGTACAGGTTCCACGATATGCATTTTCAAAATAGTCTTAAATGGAAAAAAAGAAAACTAATCTAGAACTACCTTTACTAGTTATTTGAAAAAAACTAATTTCTCTTTTCCCCCTCCCACGGGTTTCAATATGTTTAAAGCACCGAATTCCACCACCTTTTGCCTTTAATACAGATTTTTACATTGTATAATGAACTCAAAAGCAGTCTTTTAATTATCAGAATTGAGTACTGATTCGAGCTCTTCAGTGTGAAAACTATCTGAATAAGAGCATTCAGTGTTGTCAACTAAAATTATTTTTTACAAAATATTTTAATTATAAGGTTCTTAGTGTTTACATTACTTTGTCCATAAACACATCAATAATTCAATACTTGATATTGGATGGGGAAAACACATATGTAGGACAAGTAAGGACATTAATGACTTATTCTTAATATGCAATCCAAAAATTGTACCTATCCTGACACTTTGATTAAATCAGTCTTGTCCATACTCAGTATTTTTGTGTAGAACTAAGTAATCATACAGTATATCACTTAGCATGGCCATGTAATTATATAGGATCTATACAATATGTTCACTTGTGGTTAAAACTTGACCAATATATATAATATGTATACTCTTCCTGGGTTTTGTGCCCGAATGTGGAAACTCAAGCTCTAAGACTATTTAATTCATTAACTTAATATAGTTCATATATATGGCTATTTATGGCCATTCAAAGAATAAATATAGCATATAGATTGTACATACAAGTTGGTTATATAAACCACATTCCCAATTATGGAAATTCTCAATAAAGGTGGACGACCCACATTAATTGGGACAGCACTGACCACTCGACCACACTTGGACAGTGTCTCCCGAGTACTTGCCAACCACGCTACTTCCGGGATTAGAAATTGAAAGTGGGAGAAATTAATTAAACAAGAGACCGGAGCTTAAACCGAAGCATTTCATTTTTGTGCGGTTAATTGCTGTTCGGGGGCGTAGGGGGCGCAACATTGTCGTTATCAGCTGCACATCCGTGCTGCATAACCAGCGCTTCATTTTATGGTAATGCCGTAATAAATATTAATGCAACGATACCAAATTCTGGGAAGTATTTCAGTGTTCCCTACACTCGCATGCCCTATGCACCATAAAGGAGCGCCGTAACATGAACGAGCAATTCGGACTCGGATGTAGGTCAGCGGACGTGAGAAGAATGGGTTGTATTCAATTATGTAATAAGATAACAAAACGTAATAATCCCATATTTGCATCTTGAATACAACTTTTCCCCCCTCCCATTCGTTCTTATCGGTGCTCCGTGCACGCCATTTATATCATTTATATCAAGCAGACAAAATGTTTTGATGTATGGCGGACTGACGCCCATGTGCACGTGGTGATGTAACATTCACCCACCGTCTAATAAAGTTGCGCGTAATTAATGGATGATCCCTGGGGATTTCTCTTAACAAAGCACAGTCAGGGCGGTTGTCAATGTGCATTAATCTCCATTAAGCCCGCATTGCTTTCGGTGCGGCTGGTGTTTTTGCCACCAGAGATTAAAAACTTCCGCATCGCGTTCTGAACAACACCTTTTCGTCACAAAAAATTACTAATAAAAGTGAAACAATCTGGGGGAAAAGATAACTGGGGCTCAATGGGCGTGAAGTTGTACATGTGCTATACATGCAGTACAGAGGATTACGGTTAATTGGGACATAACAGTAAACGAAAACAGTTGGCCGGATTGTGCATCTGTAAATACGCAGACAGGATATAAAAGACCTATTGCATCAGAGGTGATGGACTCACTGGACTGGCCTGTAGGGTTTGGGGTTTAGAATTGTTGGAAACAAAGATCAAAGCTGTTAAGGTGGGTATCCACCAAAAGAAACTTACCAAACAAAAAAACATGCACAACAAACATGCACTTATAAACATTGATGTGTCCAGAAGTGTTTGCGAACAATGTGGGGAAAACCGATCTTTTCCCCCCACATGTTGATGTTTTTTGATGTGTCGTAGCGATCGCTCGAGAGGCGGTGCGGATCAAAGGAAAAAATGTGTCGACTGTTTTTAATGACTTAAGCTACGTATCCACCAAAAAATAAAAAAAGCATAAGCATCAAACATACACAAAAAACACTAAAACAATATTTTCAGTATGTTTTTCCAAACATGTGTGGCAAATTCCTTTGATCCGGACCGCCTCTCAAGCGATCGCTACGACACATAAAAAAACATCAATATGTGGGAATAAAACATCGGTTTTCCCCACATTGTTCGCAAACACTTCTGGACACATCAATGTTTCTAAGTGTATGTTTGTTGTGTATGTTTTTGTGTGGTAAGTTTCTTTTAGTGGATACCCACCTTTAGAGCATTGCACCACGTGGTTTTCCTTGTGAATTATGTCCAAGCTCCGCTTTGTTTCTCGGAATGTGACATAGGTGCGTACACTCGTGTTTTTTTTTTTTGGGGGGGGGGGGTTTACACAATTTTCAACACAGGTTTGGAAAAACATGCTAAAAACTTTGTTTTAGTGTTTTTTGTGTATG
>JAQGBW010005569.1:0-11793 GCA_034698625.1 Julus scanicus
ACCCACTACAGAGCTGCCTTCACCCACTACAGAGCTGCCTTCACCCACTACAGAGCTGCCTTCACCCACTACAGAGCTGCCTTCACCCTCTACAGAGCTGCCTTCACCCACTACAGAGCTGCCGACACCCATTACAGAGCTGCCTTCAACCACTACAGAGCTGCCTTCACCCACTACAGAGCTGCCTTCACCCACTACAGAGCTGCCTTCACCCACTACAGAGCTGCCTTCACCCACTACAGAGCAGCCTTCACCCACTTCTGAGCTGCCTTCACCCACTACAGAGCTGCCTTCACCCACTACAGAGCTGCCGTCGCCCACTACAGAGCTGCCTTCGCCCACTACAGAGCTGCCTTCGCCCACTACAGAGCTGCCTTCACCCACTACAGAGTTGCCTTCCACCACTACAGAGCTGCCGTCAAGCACTACAGAATTGACTTCAACCACTGGTGCCACCTCGCCACAACCAATCAACTGGTGTTGTGACTTTGAAACAGCAGACATTTGCAATTGGAATATTGATGCAGCTTCTTATGACTGGATCTGGTCAAACTTTATGCTGCCAGGAGGAAGCACTCGTATACCAGAACACAGTAAATAATTTTTATTTCCATGCATCATATCCTTAACGTAAACAGTGCATACTGTATTCATGGGTATTCAGAGTCGTTTTTTCCTATCTCGAAAATTCCAAATTATTGATACAACCATACATTACTTATACAGAATTTAAAATTACTTGCAGCTGGTAGCTTCCTCTGGGAAACGAGAAGGACTTCAGAAATCTACAGTTCTCAACTAACAGACTTGCCAACAAATTCCTACTTCAACATTGATTACTTCTTCAACACGGAAACTATAGACCAGGAGAATTATCTGCAATTTTCTTTCCAAAGTGATGTTGGATCAGAATTCATTTGGAAATCTGCTTCTTCTAATGAATCCACTTGGATTACAGTCACATTACTCGCTAATAAAAACTTGTGTAACGGACATCTAAGTTGCAATGGCAAAGTAAGATATTAATATTTTAAAATTATTACATAATAAATATTTGAAACAATATTATTCATACAGTCGGTGATGTACAAGGAGTAAAAATACTTCTTCTATCACAATTTCAATGCATAAGGTCGATTTTTACATATATGCCCAATTAGAATTGCTTTGCATCAATTTATAGAATAATAGCTTTACCTAACTGTACATGCATTAATTTGTCATGCAACTAAAGTAATTTTCTTATTTTCAGTTTTACGTCAAAAGCCATAATCAAGGTTTAAATTGGCAAGTTGCTGCCATTGATAATTTCGTCGTGAATGGAGCGTGTTCATACACTGATGACCCGGACATTCCACACACACGTTTAGAAAGTGTGGCTTTATATTATATGCCACAAAATATCACTGAATAATTTTTGGCTATGTTGAATTACTAGCCGAACAACTACAGGAATTAGTAGTATTTACATATAAGATAAAAAAATGTAATTTATAAATAAGAATAGGGCCTACAGCAAATAAGAAAGTACAGAAAATTATTTAATTTGGTAGTTTAAGCTTATTTTAACAAATTCAAGGCTATTAATAGTTGATTTGCGCCACATTTTAATTTTTAAAACGTACTAATATCCGAGGAAGGCAAATTATTTTCTGAAAATTTCTTAGAATTATCAAATTCGTGATTACAAAAAAATTATCGTAGATTTTCATTTCACTAGTCGTGAAATAGTTCTGTATAGGACATGCTGTATATGTAGCACATGTTGCGAATAAATTATAAAGAGAATTATCGAATTGTTAACAAAATGCTTATATACCTGTACAAGAATTTAAATGAATAAAAAAAATTAATAACATTTCTACCTTTAAGCGTGAAGTTTATAAATCTGAGATGACCATCTTATAAGTATGACTCCCTGGTAACTTCATTATTAAATCCAAAATGGGTTATTGACAACAATAATTTGAACAGCAGAAAACACAAATGCCGGACTTGGTTCACTGATAGACAGCAGAAAAGACACTTCAACGAGATAAGGTCTGCTTCTAAGTTATAATTTATGCAAATTTTGACCTCAAGCATCACATTTCACTAAAGCCTAAGGGGCCGACGCCGACGGACGAGTGGGTTACGTGCTTGCTTCTCGATCCAAAGATGCTGAGTTTGCTCCCAGGTCGAGATCGGTGGGAATTTTACGGATTGGAGAAATTCTCTAAGTGGCGACACTTTCGGATGAGAGTTTAAATCCGGTGTTGATTGCAGCACCTTAAAGACCCCTCGAGAGGAATGGAAGTCCCCCTCGTAGGCTAAATTCCCAGGTAGGTGTTGAAGGCTCATTCCCTGGCGTTGGTCATCCTCAGCCTTAGTTGCAGAAATAGGCCAACGTTAAAAATTACCAGTGTTGGGCAAATTGTACTCATGAGTACGAGAACTGATTACGGTGGAATAATGTAATCAGAGTAATCGGAGTACATGGAATCAGTAGTCATATGAAATGAGTACTAGCATCATAATCAGGCGTGGACAAATTGCACTCATAATAGGAGTACTGATTACTAATACACTAGAATCATACTCTATAGTACGAGTAGAGTAGGTGTAATTGGTAATCATACGAACTGAGTAAGAGTACTGATTACGATTACAGTGGAATTATGTAATCAAAAGTAATGCGAATATTGGTAATCATATGAACTGAGTACTAGCCAGAGTTGGGCAAATTGTACTCATGAGTAACAGTACTGATTATGACTACAGTGGAATCATGTAATTGGTAATCATATGAACTGAGTACAGTGTGATACTACTTCACAGAACAAGCAGTGTACTAGAATTGCTCCAGAAGCTGCAATTCTGGCCAAATCAGGATGAGACTTGGACAAACGTGGGGTGCAACCATAAATCTAAGTTTAATCCATGCATGTTCATCCACGGCAGACGCTTCCTTCCATGAATTCCATGGGCGGAGTCGGGGTACATCTTCCAAATCCATGGAAGGAAACCTCTGCCATGGATGAACATACATGGGTTCATCTTATATGTATGGTTGCACCCCACGTTTGTCCAAGTCCCATATCCTGATGCTACCGAAATTGCAGCTTCTGCGCAATTCGTCACTCAAATTCATGCAATGTACACAATTACTGCCCAACACTGATGCATACTCGATATCCAATGACATTTATAATCACCTGTTGTGAGTAAATTTGTAATCAAGTGCATTGTACTTTGTTTGAATATATTTGTGTTCAATTATTTTGTACTCAACAGTATTCTCCAAGTTATACACAAATATATTCAACATACTCAATTACATTTGTAATCATAATTTCGTATTACTTTAATATATACTCAATTACATATGTACTCACTCTTTGTGAGCACATGTGTAATCGAGTACAATGTACTTTTAATTTTTGAGTATTTTTATACTCAGTTTATACTTTTTTACTCACTATTCTGTTACTCGTTACTCAGATAATTCAATATACTCAATTACTGCCTAACACTGAAAATTAACAAACAAACTAAACAACACTTGATTTTTGTGGATGTAAAGTTCGATAATCAGTTCAGTGCACGTGCGCACATCCTTAATTTGTAGCTGATTATTTGCCTGTTTTGAACCCTGTAATTCCGTAGAGCAATTCTTTATTATCATTTTTCGAAATTATTTCTAAATTCAAAAGCGGATTACAACTATTAAAACCGTCATCCATTAGGTCGTTTTATAATTCAAATTGAAATTATTAACTGGGCGGTGCCCAAGGCCGTATATGTGATCACATTTCGGGAAGGAAGGAGAGGGGGAATAAATGATCACATATCGGGTGGGGATATATGGTCTAATAATCGGGGATTTCGGGGGGGGGGGGGGAAGTGTCCCCAAAATCCCCCCACCATACATACGGCCTTGGCGGTAACATTAAGATCAAAGGTTTTACGTTGCAGCTGCTTTATTTATCGCAAGATACACCAAATGTTATGGAATATTTACAATTATAACGATAAGAAGAAGCTATATTAAAGCACAATTTAATCTTATTATGGTTGTTAATTAAAAAATAAGCAGAAATGAATACTCTAATGTTATTATTATATTTTACATTAATGGTGGCAATTAATGAAATTGGTAAGTTCTGAATAATAATATATAATTTGCATATGTAAATAAGTAATGCTTTATTTGTATTATATTTCAATTCAATTTAACGCAGTACCCTACAGTCAGCAAATAAATGCCATGCATGGGTATGGGGGGGTCGTACCCATTTTCAGGAGAATTCTCCTACGTCAGAAGCGACTTAGACATCATTGTGAAACTGCACATTAACTGAATTTACACTATCACCATCTATTGGCGGACTGCCCTTTGCCATTCAGCAACGTCCCTTATTCTGGCCTCCGATGCATGGATTACAGGAACGAGCCACTATTCCCAGCCATTTGTAGGAAGGAAATGAAATTAGAGGGGAATTATTAAAAAAAAAATACATTTAATACTATTAATTAATTTGGAATTTAAACTACAGTGTGGGCCAATAAAAAGTTAACCAACTTCATAAAAATCATATAAAAAGGTTATTTGTTGAAGGAATTTAATGAAAATTTGTACAAGTAATTTTTTTGTCTCTTTACTTTCGAATTGCCCGCGTTCACGTTCTTTTGTTAATGACGTAATCATTCGAATTTTTGTCTTTTAAAATGTCGTTCACTGAAGAAGAATGAACCGCGATAAGTTTTTTGATTAAACGAAAAATTACAGTGCTAGGCAATTTTTGAAACTCTTTCCGGAGAAAGGTGCTAACTTTGAACACAAATTCAAATAGGGAATTTTTTGTATCCTATTTAAATACACATGTATAAATTTTCAAAAAATTCCATTAACAAATAACCATTTTATGATTTTTATAAAGTTGGCTTACTTTTGGGTCAATAAAAAGTAAGCCAACTATAAAAAATCATGAAATGATTATTTGTTAATGAAATTTATTGAAAATTTGTACATAGGATACAAAAAAATTCCCTATTTCAATTTGTGTTCAAAATTAGCACCTTTCTTCGGAATCAGGTTCAAGAATTGCCTAGCACTGTAATTTTTCGTTTTACGCAAAAAAACATCGCGGTTCTTTCTTCTTCAGTGAACGCCATTTTGAAAGACAAAAATTCGAATGATTACGTCATTAAAAAAGAACGGAAACGAGGGCAATTCGAAAGTAAGGAGAAAAACAATATTTGTACAAATTTATATTAAATTGAATTAACAAATAATTTTTTTATGATTTTTATAAAGTTGACTTACTTTTTATTGGCCCACCCTGTATATATATAAACTAATGCGATTCCACAATATCTTGTCAAATACGAGAGTAAAAAAATAGTTTAACTTGTGTTGGATTCTTTATATAGTTTCAGTTCAGACAAAAACATTCTATTATTGTTTTAATTTTGACGAATCTGCTAACATGGTCAATACTGCATGGGACAAAGAATTGGATTTGGTCCCATAACAGTGATGGAATTAAACCCGACTACACCAAAATACCACCAATTTCCGGAGGTAAATGCCTTCGGTGTTTGCATACATGAATCTTTTGTTTTTAGCACTCAAATTAAAATGTAAAATGTACGGGTATTTCCATGGTGTAAAATATGTTTTTCTGCAAAAGAACTTATTTACATTAATAATATATGATGCAGAATGTCGAAAATTTACTTTACTTTAACTTTAACACTGTAACTTAATTCGACAGTACAGTTTCTTTGTTATATCACAACTCTTGCCAAATTTATGATTATATCGGTTATATTTTTCCTTAATACTAGAGATTAATTAATTCATACCTTCTGAGGTTAAAGTTTCCGATATATTGAAAGTAGTTCAAAATATTACTTTGCTTTATAATATATGGTGTCCTGCATTCCTTATCCAATTATGGAGTGGCATTGCGCGTATAATATCTAATGCGATAAGTAAAAAGCAAATTGCATCACGATTTTAATGTTTTCCTCTTCTTTATCGGTATTCAAATAGCGAGCTTTTTATTTACTTTTTGGTAAAAACAAATGCACCGATAATGAATATAACATCAATAAGCACTTCACGGCATGAAGTATGTATACAGTCATGAAGACAATCCTTTAAAAATACCGATAAACAATTCGCAGAATGATCAGTTTGTGTTGTATATATAACGGTCTACAACGTATGGAAATTCAAACATATTATGACATTTTGGAAAAAGACAGTGAAGACAACTGCTGAAAATTTCTAAGTCAATTGAAGTTAGTATACAACTATGGGAAGCATAGCAATGCCTTCATTTCATTGGATCATCATAGGCCTGATAATACCAAACGCAATTGGTAAATATGTTCATTTATTATAATTATCTGATATTTAACATATATTAATTAACTGCAACTTGTAAGATAAGTTTATACATGTTCTGTATATGATAGTTCGGTCGCAATCACGGTGTTGGAATTTTAACACTCTTGAAAAATGGACAAACGAAGAAAATTTCCAGTGGGTATCCTCAACAATTGATGTGCCCGATCCCACGTATATACCAACGTTTAAACCTCTTGGTACGTTATACAAAAACTAGAACATAACTAAATTTTAAAGCTATAGTTGGAATGAACACATTCAGTTCTGCATCATTCATTTTCCCAACGTATTTACCGGTATACTCAATCTTATCACATACCTCTCTTCCTGTACAGTGATATTGTGATTTTTCGAGAGCATACTGTATATAGATTTTGAGAAAAAAATAATAGATATTTTTTTTAGAAATAACTAGAACAATTATAAAATGAGTTGCAATAACTTATCAAATGGCAGGAAATTAATATTTACTGCTTAAAGTCAAACATTTATGTCGTATATGTGCCGTGAAAGTTTGTAGAATGGTCGAAAGAATTAAATTAAATATTAATTTAATGGTAAATAGAAAAAGATCAGAACTGATCATCATAGAGCAGAATTTAGAATTCAATATTCAGAAACTTATTGTTTATTATTTCGTCAAGAAAACGAAAAAACCTGTTAATATAAAATATGCATGGCATGCCTCGACAAAGTTATGCACATTTCGTAGGCCATGAATTAAAAAATATTAAAATAGTGGCATGAAGTCATGAAGTCTAACTTCAATCTTATGGAATTTCCCTTTAGTTGAGAAAAAAAAATCTTTCGTGTTGAATAAACAGTTGATTACATATTTATTCTTTGTGCAATTTATAATGAAAAAAAAATTATCTTCATCAACATATCAGTAGTATACAAATAACAAGGTGTTAAACTGAACTAGAGGGTTGATTTAACTCGATTTAAATAAACGATATCTAAAGTATTGATTATTTATTATTCCATATAATACTATAGGTTTTCAAGTTAACGCCTATATTTGGTTGCAAGAAAGTTCCAGAGGACTAGCTACAGGCGTCATTACATCTCCCAAAATTCAACTTCAAAGGAATGATGAAGTTAAAGTTATACTTTGGCGACAACTGATTTTTGCTGATGGTACAGAACGACCAATGCTCTCGTTTATTAGCAATTCAGGTTCTCCGGAATTAAGTTTCAGTTCTTCTATCGACGATAACAAATGGGTCATGATGTCCCTTACTTGCGGAGTTAATCCTGGCGACCAAGAATGCTGCTCTTCATATCCATGCATGGGACAGGTGAGTGTACAGTGTATACTATTGCATACAATACCATATAATGAATCAAATGCGAATTGGTTGTCATCGATTGATTTAAACGTGAAATAAAAATATCAACAAGGTTTGAAAGTTTTGCTGTTATAAATATGAAAATCTACTTTAAAACGATTGCAAGCTTTTCTTTAATTTGTGTTGCCCAGCTTACTGGTTGATTTGCATACTGACATTTCCATTTTTACCTTTACTGTCCCAAAAATGTGAACATTTTATCATCCATTTTTCAATTTTTTCAGTTTCAAATTACTGGGAGACTGGAAGCAGTCCAAGAATTTTATGCCATAGACAGAATTGAAGTGAACAATGATTGCGGTAAATAACTCCTATAAAATTCTTCGCTAGAACACATGCCATTGTTTAACAAAGACCGTAGTTGCACTACGTCTCATACATGTACGTGACGATGTCACACGGCAAAATTCGTTTTATAAATTGTTTTTAAGCGCAATTTCCCTTATTTAGAAGTATGTACATACATGTGTCTGGCAATTTATGACTAGCATAAATGTTTCATTCTATAAAACAATACATGGTTATATCATCTTCCTCAATAACCATCAGTCTTTAAAACTAAGATATAACATCATTCACTTACGAGTATCTACAAGAGGTTAAACGATGTGTAAACTTCTCAGTAAAAAAACTAATGTTCTGTCAGTTCTTCCAACCTGAATTTCACAAGCATCCAAGTTTCAGTAGACATTTGGCAGAAGCAATATCAAACAATAAAAGCTACAAGTTATTTCGTCGTTGTCACAGCATTATTAACAACCATTACAGAGATACCTTCAACCACTACAGAATTGCCTTCAACCACTACAAAATTGCCTTCAACCACTACAGAATTGCCTTCAACCACCGTTGCCACCTCGCCACAACCAATCAACTGGTGTTGTGACTTTGAAACAGAGGACCTTTGCAATTGGAATATTGATGCAGCTTCTTTTGACTGGATCTGGTCAGGCTTTCTGCTGCCGGGAGGAAAAACTCGTATACCAGATTACAGTAAATAATTTTTATTTACATGCTCTATATCCTTAACGTAAATGGTGCATACTGTATTCATGGATGTTCTGAGTAGTTTTTTCCTATCTCAGAATTCCAAAATATTGATAAACCTTTATACTTATAGAATTTAAAATTACTTGCAGGTGGTAGCTTCCTCTGGGAACAGAGAAAGACGGCAGAAATCTACAGTTCTCAGCTAACAGACTTGCCAACAAATTCCTACTTCAACATTGATTACTTCTTCAACACGGAAACTATAGACCCGGAGAATTATCTGCAATTTTCTTTCCAAAGTGATGTTGGATCAGAATTCATTTGGAAATCTGCTTCTTCTAATGAATCAACTTGGATTAAAGTCACATTGCTCGCTAATAAAAAACTGTGTAACGAACATCTAAGTTGCAATGGCAAAGTAAGATATTTATATTCTAAAATTATTAAATAACAAATATTTGAAACAATATTATTCATACAGTCTGTGATGTACAAGGAGTAAAAATACTTCTTCTATCACAATTTCAATGCATAAGGTCGATGTTTACATATATGCCCAATTAGAATTGCTTTGCATCAATTTATAGAATAACACCTTTACCCAAATGTACATGCATTTATTTGTCATGCAACTAAAGTATTTTCTTATTTTCAGTTTTACGTCAAAAGTCATAATCAAGGTTTAAATTGGCAAGTAGCAGCCATTGATAATTTCGTCGTGAATGACGCGTGTACATACACTGATGACCCGGACATTCCACACACAAGTTTAAAAGGTGTGGCTTCATATTCTATGCTAAAAAATATCCCTGAATAATTTTAAGCTACGTTGAATTATTAGCCGAACAACTACAGGAATTAGTAGTATTTACATAAGAGGAAAAATGGAATTTATGAATAAGAATAGGGCCTACAGCGAATTAGAAAGTACAGAAAATTATCTAATTTGGCAGTTCTAAGCTTATTTTAACAAATACAAGGCTATTAATAGTTTATTTGCGCCACAACATTTTAATTTTTAAAACGTACTAATACTTGAGCAAGGCAAATTATTTTCTGAAAATTTCTTAGAATGATCAAATTCGTGATTACAAAAAAAATTATCGTAGATTTGCATTTCACTAGTCGTGAAATAGTTCTGTATTAAATATGTTTAATCGAAACCTAATTGATAGGACATTCTGTATATATACATACATATGTAGTACATGTTGCGAATAAATTATAAAGAGAATTATCGAATTGCTAACAAAATGCTAATACCTGTACAAGAATTTAAATGAATAAAAAAATTAATAACATTTCTACCTTTAAGCGTGAAGTTTATAAATCTGAGATGTCCATCTTATAAGTATATGACTCCCTGGTAACTTCATTATTAAATCCAAAATGGCTAAATACAAAGCTCCTCCGTTATTGACAACAATACGTTGAACAGCAGAAAACACAAATGCCGGACTTGGTTTACTGAAAGACAGTATAGAAAAGACACTTCAACGAGTCAAGGTCTGCTTCTAAGTTGTAATTTATGCAAATTTTGACCTCAAGCATTGCATTTTACTAAAGCCTAAGGGCATTTTTCCCATAATAGCTTTATTTGGCGCGAGAGGCTAGTAGCTCCAGCCGGAAACTCTTAATTTTGGCGGATGTGAAGTTCGGTAATCAGTTGCATGCGCACATTCTTAATTTGTAGCTGATTATTTGCCTGTTTTCCACCCTGTAATTCCATAGAGCAATTCTTTATTATCATTTCTTAAAAATGTTTCTAAATACAAAAATAAATTAAAATTATCTAAAACCGTCATCCATTAGGTCGTTTTATCATTCAAATTGAAATTGTAACAACTGGGTGGTACCATTTAAGATCAAAGGTGTTTCGTTGCAGCGGCTTTATTTATCGCAAGATACATTAAATGTTATATAACATTTACAAGTATAACGATAAGAAGAAGCTATATTAAAGCAAAATTTAATTTTGATTACTTCTTTTTTCGAAAGATCAGGGCTCCATTATAGTAGTTAATTACAAAATAAGCAGAAATGAATACTGAAATGAAATCATTATATTTCACATTAATGGTGGCCATTAATGAAATTGGTAAGTTCTGAATAATATTATATAATTTATATGTATAAGTAATGCTTTATTTGCCAGGAAATAAAATTAAAGGGGAATTATTTTTAAAAAAATACATTCAATACTATACTAATTAAAATTGGAATTTAAACTAAACTTGTGAAAGATTCTTTTAATAATTTCAGTTCAGACGCAAGCACACTATTATTGTTTTAATTTTGACGAATCTGCTCAATGGACCAACACTGGGACGAAGGATTGGATTTGGTCCAGTAACAGTGATGGAATCAAACCAGACTTCACCAACATACCACCAATTTCTGGAGGTAAACGCTTTCGGTGTTCGCATATACATGAATCTTTAGATCTTAGCTGTCAAATTAGAGAATTATTCTTGTAACAATGCTATACAGATTCTGGATACATGTGGTTACAAAATCAAGATTCCCCACCAATTACTGGAACCATAGCTTCAACCCCAGCCAATGGTGTGACTATTTACCCATATGACTTTGTATCCATTGATATTTGGAGACATGTTGCGGTACAGGACGGAACATATCGACCAGTGCTTAATTTTATAAGCAATGGTGGCGCACACAAACAAAATATTTTGTGGAGTTACATTTCCGATGGTTGGGACCGCACTTCCATAACGTGTGGACCAAGTGCAGCACCTTGCTGCGCTTCTTATCCATGCACTGGCTATGCAAGTACAACATTTTAATTTTTACACGAAATTGTACGCATTCAATTTTATGGATCGATATTTATTTTCATTATACATAATCGTAATCATTTAAATTGTTCCTTCTAGTTTTCCTTGGATGGTTCGATTAACGCTGTAAATGAAATACTGGCAATTGATAATGTTGCTGTAAATTACGGCTGTTGTAAGTATATAAAGCCGGGTCTCCACCAAGACGTACATGTACGTATAAACACGTTTTTACAAACATATGCAAAAAAGTTTGCCC
>JAQGBW010005570.1:0-11792 GCA_034698625.1 Julus scanicus
ACATTAGTAATGCTGCAATATACCATTGACGAGTGTATATATCCAGCTATAATTTAAAACTAAAGTTTATGTTAATTAGCCATGTGGTCAGCTGTAAGGCCTTATTCAGATCAAATTGATAATACGGGGTACAGTTTTCTACAACATTATGGGGTACAGTGGGATATGTGTCAGCATACTTCAATTAATGTAATCATAACTTTAAATAAAAACCGTGTTAAAATTTGTTTTAAAGTAAAAATGCTTCACAATCTCAGAAAAAAACATTTGGACGAGTAAGCAGTCAAAATATGAAAGCTGCTATAATTACGGTTAATTTTAATCGTTTTTGTAATTTCTACTTGGAATTTTAAATTGACGAGCTGAATTAAATACAATTAATCAATGTGGTGTTCTTTCTCTTGTAAAATGTGTCTTGATTTAGCGTGGACCACTGTACCCCGGTATAGGGCACAGTGGGACAGTCTGCGCAACCAACTTCAATCTTTTATAGCAAAAAAAAAGTATACTAGCTCTAAAACGATGACAAAATGTATACATATCCTCAAGGCTCGTATATTACTGTGTTATTCTTTTAAAATGCTAACAGTGAAATATTTTCCCCCCAAAAAAATGAAATACGTGTTCCCACTGTGCCCCGGTCTCCCCTACTTTGTGCAGCATAGCGAACCCATTCCATATTTGTAACATAACCCAAGTACAACGCACATAATGCAATTTTTTTATTATTTCACGGAACCTTTGTGGTTCCTTGTGGTTTAGGATTCACTGAGTTAAAACTTTTTAACCGGGTTCTACTGTATTTTCAATTTGCAAACAGGACATGCAGAAGAAACTGAATCCCATGTTGTCAATGGTTCAACCCCCAAACTGCAAGCAATGGATTCCGCTGATGAAAACAGTCAAGATACATGGAATGAGGTGAAAAGGAAACGAAGGCTATCGCAGAAACTAAGGGTAAATTTGCATTTTTGTAAACTTTAATGTGAATTTGGTATTATATGCAGTGTCTGATTCGGTTAATATTTTGATCAGAAATCTGAATGTGAGGTCGAGAAAGTTGATGACAGGGATGAGTTGGATTTCCAATTTGACGAAGAGCTTGATGCGATTCCGACTGGAAGGCAAAACACGTTTTCAGAGTGGTACGTCCTTTTTCTGCAGGACCTTTTCTCGCTACGTTATATTTAAATAACAATTACAAACATGTATTCTCACAGGTCCGATGACTCTGATTATGAAATGAGCGATCATGAAGTCAACAAAATTCTTATCGTGACTCAGACCCCTCCTGCTTCAAAAGTAATTAAGCACGAAGGCTACGATCGGACTGGCGATTGGACTACTCGAGTGAAGATGACGCAAGAGCTGGGAAAGGTTATTAACGATGGCTTGTATTATTACGAGCAGGATTTATGGAGCGAGTATGAGGATTCTAATAGCGTAGAAGATGCAGCACACCATTTATGGGTAAGAAGACCCCGAGAAAACTAAAAAGACTTCATTTCAAATTATTTGGCATTGCTAAATATGATTTTACAATTTATTTCTCAGACTCAAAACACGTACAAGACAGTGAACATAATTTCTCAAGAGGAATTCCTGTCCGTATCTCCTAAAACTCCAATGATTGACCAATCATTGCCTCCACCACCACCGCCTCTTACCTCTGGTAAGCCTATTAATTTTGCATTTTATTCACCGCTGCCTTCTTTATTTCATGGCGTACCGATCTGGATGCTATCTGGGCATCGAGTCCTGGTTGACTAGGCTGTCATGACCATAGTTAACAAGATTTTCAGGAAATGCCGAGATAGTTCCTCGATAATTAGTCTGTGACGTGTTCTATATTAAAAACGTCTCATTTCATTCCCTATTTGACCAATGGTTAGCTAATTAAATAAGCCATCATTCTAATCTGTTGAATTTCAGAACCTATAGATTGTGCCAGCGGGATAAATACACCGAGCCCATCAGCTCCTCGCACACCACGAACGCCACATGGCCGCAAGGACAGCTCGGTCGCACCACGATTTTACCCTGTTGTTAAAGATGGAAAACCAATGGACCAACAGGTGGGTCCATTTTTCTATTTTGGTCCAAACATTCACACAAATTTGTATCTTCTCCTCCCACTTAAACTTGAATTCGTGATATTTGTAGACACCACGAAAAAGGAAAACGCGACACAGTAAAAATCCACCCGTAGAAAGTAACGTGGGATGGGTGATGGGCACCAAGGAACATAGATTACGCAACGATTCCATAAGGTACGACATATAAATGATGGAGATTTATGTTGGAAATTACGATTTAATTGCACCCCTTTAATACAACTTAATTTTTTTGCAGCAGTTGCAGCCCTTCGGAAGCCGTGCTTTCTAGTTCCTACGGCAGTGCTCCCCAATCTCTTCCTTCCTTCCAACATCCATCCCATTCGATGTTGAAGGAAAATGGATACACGCAGGAAATTTATAGTAGATATTACAGCCGTTGTCTTAAAGGTTAGAATTTCTGACGTGTTTTATTTACCACCCCGTGTCAGCTTCGATTTAATTTTACAAGTTATCTCATAAATGATCGCTTTAACTTTCCAGAGCGAAAGAGATTGGGAATCGGACAATCCCAGGAAATGAATACGCTGTTTAGGTTCTGGTCCTTCTTTTTGAGAGAAAACTACAATGACAAGATGTACAACGAGTTTAAGAACCTGGCTTGGGAGGATGCGGGTGCTGGCTACAGGTAAAATAGAACCATGATATCGCAATTTATAATTGAATTAGAGAAGTTTTTGGCATGCATTGTTTAATACTTGAATTGCCGATAACCACCACTATTTTTCGGTACTATTTCAGATATGGAGTTGAGTGTCTGTTCCGCTACTTCAGCTACGGCCTGGAAAAACGTTTTAGGCCGCATATTTATGCAGATTTTCAAGTTCAGACCATTAAAGACTACGAACTTGGTAAGAAAAGATTCGTAGAATTATGAACAATCTTGTACAGTGTAACCTCGCATAACGAGTGTAATTTGTTCCGGAATCTTACTCGTAAAGCAAAACACTCGTCAAGCCAAACAATTTTTACCATATAAATTCATGTGAAATACAAAAATGCGTTCCATGCCAAAAAAATATTCAAAAATTTGAAATTTTCAAAAAAAAATACTTAAGAAAAACGTTATGTGTAACATTTATTCAAAGAAAAATACATGTATTCCGACCTACATACATTCACGCCTAATTCCTTTTTACTAGAAAGCTGTCTAGGGACATTTGTTTTTGCCGACACTAACAAAATTTAGTAAAAATTCGACACCACATAAATTTGTAGCGGTTTCTCATATCCACATCGTTCGTTTACAGCAGCGGTCAGGGAACTTTTTTAACCATTACCCTAAAATATTTTTGCGTAAATCGATTTATCTCCCCCTCCCCTTCCCCTTATTCTGAAAAGAAAATAATCAATGTAAATTTTAAATAAACATTATTTATTGAATTAATTTAAATTTACATATTTATATAAAAAAAGAAGTTACATGAAAAATTCCGTATTACCCAAAAAAATTTCATTTTTACCCCATTTGGGGTAATTTACCCCGGTTCCCCGACCGCTGGTTTAGAGTCATTTTTTTAGAATTTATATTGCTCGTTATGCGAATTACTTGTTTTGCGAAGTTCCACTGTATTCTGAGAAAAACAATCATATAATCAGTGACTACAACAAGGGTACTAACATGCGTTGTTAATTGCAGGTCAACTGTACGGAATTGAAAAATTCTGGGCTTTCCTGAAGTACTATAAACATGCCGATAAGCTAAAGGTTGACGCTAAGCTTAAAGAATGGTTGAAGAATTACTCGAAGCCAGAGGATTTCAGGGTCGAGGCAAGCAATATTTCATTTAATTGCTTAGTTTTTGAAAAAAAATAAAGTTTAAATTATAATCTTCGATGCAGCATTTTGGGTATTTTTTAATTTTATTTTATCTTTTTCATTTTTTTATTTCGTAATTTGTTTAAGTTAAACACGTCTGGATTGAAAATTAATTCAAACTTAATTTCTATAGCCGCCTCTAAATGATGCCGAGCAATCTGCAATAAGACGCCGGAAAGCGCAATGCGCGAGAAAGGGAAGGCAGTACAGTTTGTCGGAATGTGTTGCAGACAATGACTTGCCAAGTGCTGTCAGAAGAAGGTGGCCATCAGATTCTCGCGCTGACAAAAAATCGAGGCGGCCTAGCAGCAACGACACTGCCACCACCGATGGACTAAGTACCTCTCAGCACAGGACTAGTGGTGCCACGATATCATCCAACTCTGTGCTTGAAAAGTGCAAGCAACCCAAAGAGAATGGGACCAGTAAATCGGCTGCCTGCTCGAACGTTATGACCAATGGAATAAGTGCCACTTCTTCCAAAGCAGAGGGTGTCTGCCCCAAAACAAAAACCCCGAAAGACTTCAAACATTCAGGAAAGAGTCAGCAATCTGGCTCCCAGAAGTCAGCTGACCCAACTGTTGTTGGCGCCCGATCTTGCAAAGCGACCAACAAGAAGGCTTCCGCTTCCTTCGCTGCAAGTTCGGCGCCGACAAAAAGTGGTAGCGGGGTGTTGGGAAACTAGTCAGCCAGCTGAATGTTTGTGTGTGTGTGCTTGTGCCTAATTTCTGCATCGCGGCCTGTAAGTTCCTGTGCGCATGAATGTGCGCATGTCAGTGTGATTCTTTTTCCCCAACAGGAAGGAAAAAAATTGTGGTTTTCTTTTTCTTTTAAGACGTGCTCAATTTTGGACAACTTCACTTTCAGGGTGGCAGGTTGCCAAGAATTTGGTTGGTTCACTCGTTATTTTAAAATTCGGCTTTTGCTCTAGATGTCACGGTGACATCTAGTGGAATTTGAGTGGCAGACAGGGGCGCATTTTGTGACTGTCCAACGTTTAGGTGATCGTTTAGAGACCCGAGGCTACGAGCGCTCTTGCGGCCACTCGGGAAAACGGTTTGCCACCATTTCACGATTGCCTTCCAAATTTTAATTGGCGAATTATTTTTGTAATTGTTTATGGGTTAATTTGATCCTACACAACTATAGTGTAATCAGATATATATCTTTTGATTTTTACTCGTTTGCGAGATGACTTCTTTCGTATGTCTGCAAAATACGTCTTTTGGCCGATTGACGACAAGCACCGATGCCTTTAAAATTGCGAGTTTGTGACGCCCTGCTACCGACTATTTGTACATAATATAGTGATCCTACGCTCTTCCTGATTGATATCCTAGCCCGCTCTAAATTATCAAAGTTCTCGGGGAGTCGTGCAACAATGCTCGGATATTTCCCGTCTTTCGCAGCTGTTGCCGTGTGACTCGCGAGTTAATCTATGCTCCGCTCTGCGCTCATTTGGATTGTGATCGCAGTGCGCATTTAACACAATCGTGATTCAAGTATAGCAATAGTACTAGCATCTTATATGCCACAAGTAAAAAAAATGAAAATTAAACCAAAAAAACTAAAAAAAAACCAAAAAAAACAATTTGTACAGAATTATATACAGGCTTTGTCATAAAAGGGCCATGTGTACTTCTACTTTAAAAATAAATTTTCAATTTGCTGCATTTCTGGTCCCCCCGCGCTATAATTAAAACTTCTGTTCCAATCGCAAAACCGTAACACGATTTTGAAAAATTTCGTAATTCGTGAGTGCGGCAATTGTGAAGTCTGTGGCGGTAAGTGGGCAAAAGGTCCACTTAATGTTTGGACAAATATGTAATTTGTAAAAATTCATAATGTCCAGTGATAAGCTCTGCAACGAGCTCGGTTCAGGGGATTTACGGGGTAAATGCGCTTTATCATTTTAAGTTTTCGCACATTTTTTTTTTGTAAATAATTACTAACTTTTGCAGCCAGAGTTGCCGCTTAATTATCTATTGCTTTACTCGCCAAAGTACATTTTGATGGTGCAGCGATGATGGTTACTTTCTTTCCTGGTTAATAGATGGCATTTGAAATAATATATTACATATCTTTTTAGAACATTGGTTTTTCTCGCCCTATTTTTTTTATAAAATCTACGGATCATTTAGCAGCCATCATGTTCCTGCGATATGAATGCGAAATTTAAATACCGTATTTTACGGACTATAAGACCACTTTTTTCTTTAAAAAATTGCTTAAAAATTAAGGTGCGTCCCGTAAAATACGGTAATGATTAATTTTTAAAATTTTTGCATTTTAAACTTTTTTAACCCTCAAATTTATTAATTTTAGCAAATACACCCATATCTCGCTTTACGGCCTAGAAACGTTCCGGAAAAGTATAAGTTGGCCAAAAAAGCGAAACAATTTTTTCTGCATTGTGATTTTCAATTTTTTAAACGAAGTGAAATCCATAAGTTGCTTTATTGTTAACCAAATCCGACCTTGTTTGTGCAAATTGTGGTAACTTATCACATTTTTGGCCACTTTCTTTAATTCCATCATTTTTTTTTGGCCGTATAACGGAACATTGTGTGCCGTAAGTCGAAAAAGTGCCATAATTAAAAAAGGCAGTTATAGCGAAAGACCGTAAAGGTGTATTTGTCAAAAATATGGATATCAAATTTTAATAATTCTCGAATTGGAATGTGCCATCGATTAATCAGGAACAGATACGATATTCATATACGTTGTAATAATTTTCTTTTTCTATATCACTCGTAGTTCCCTTTTATTTCACTTTTACCCTTTTTCTCCTCATCTTTCGCGTTTTAAGCGTAAGCACCTTTTATCCTACGATAATACGTCTTTATATTGATTATTTTGACACATCCCGTAATTGTACAACTGTGGGATTTGTCACCTGTTTGATATCTTAATCTTTCTTCGTGCACTATGTTGTCCATGGTCCCTTTTTTTGTTTCGGGTTGGGGGAATTACTGCGTGTGTGTATGTGTACATGTTTGATTTTTCAGATTTCAAATCAAATTGTAGGTGATGGCGTTTGTAATTGTTGCTCAATTATAGTTTTATTCGTTCTTATGGCGTGGCCATTTTGGGATCAAAAGTCCTTTTTGCTTAACTGTGCCGTTGTTTTTTTTTCCGATTCATTCCGTCAGCCATGAGTGCCGTTCGCTGCATTTATATTTTAGTTTGTTATCCCGCAATACATCGGATAACACCAATTATGCCAATTTAACAGTTTGAAATCTTGCAATGGGTTGGGGCGTTTGCAAGCCCCAAAAATGCTCGTGTTTTTATTTTTCTTATATGTTTATATAGCATCGTATAATTCCCCCACTACCCTCTCCACACAAACTTATTTAATTTTGTTTCTGTTCTTTACAATGATTATAGGATGTCGATGTAATCACGCGTTGTAGCTGAAACTTCCATTTCTGAGTAACGAGTTCCAAACTTTGATTCCGTTGGGCTACTGAACGTTTTAATGGATTTATTGATTTCATATCTGGAGAAACTATCAAAATGAACACATTGGCGAATTTTAAGAGAGACATAGTTTTTTGTTTTCAATTTTGTTCATTATTTTACTATATAACATATGGGGATAGCTAACCAGAATTGATAAACTTAAATTTAGAAAAAGCCGAGGGTTGAAAAATAAGATTAGTATGGATGTGGCCAATAGCTGGAAACACATCAATGAGTTGAAAAATAACACATCTATGCATTTTATCATTAGTTTTGCCTAGTTACCAATTGATTATTTTTTATTTCTTTATAAAACATAGAATGGTAATATGTTTATTAGACTTTTTAACTGTTTATGACTTGTACATAAATTTGATGTAGGTGATTATAATGACAGAATTAGAAATCGTGATGGAAATTATTGGGGAGTGTAGTGTATGTCTTCTGCCTAATTTGTCGCCCATGTGTTGTTTTTTTCTTCTTCTTACTCGTAATGAATTGTTGGAGAAATCTGACCAAAAAAAAAATGCTAGCCACATAGAAATGAGTGAAATATCAGCTGGTGTAGTTTGAGTAATATTCAACGAATTCTTCTATTTTTAAATTCACTAGTAATATTAATTGCCTTATTTTAAAAAAATCGCAAATGCAAAGATGCATCTATTTTTATGAGATTTAATTTGTGCTTCTAGTAATCTTATGATGGAGAGTAAGCACGAGTATTAAATCGATCGGATTTAGCGATGATGTCAATGCAGTAGCCCAGCGAAGTACAGCTTTTATTTTTGTAAATGATTCTGTGAAATTCCTGAATGAAATATTAGCGATGAATTTTATGCTTATGCTTTTAAAAATTGTCTAATGTTGGTTATAATATCCTTAATTATAACGAAAAAAAAAGTGTAACTGGTGTTCTATAAAATATGTGTGGAAATTTCTGTGTTTTTGAATTTGCTATAAAGTTCTGATATTACTACTAATCATAATATTTTTTATGGGTATATTGTTGTTTTTTCAACAGGTATACAAAAAGCAGTGATGGGCAAATTGTACTCATGAGTACGAGTATTGATTACGATTACAGTGTAATCGTGCTCTATAGTTAAGTAGAGTACATGTAATCAGTAGTCATATGAAAGGAGTAATCAAACTTGTGAAAATATATTATGTACTCATGCGCATAAGTACTGATTACGAGTACCTGTGGAATCATACTCCATATTATTTATTATTTATTTATTTAAAATTTACACTCCGGGCAAGTATAAATACACAGTATACACTCAATGAGCACTAAAAAGTATCATCGGAAAATATGGATAGTATTGTAATTAGTAATCGGTACTCGTGCGATGAGTACCGATTACTGATTACGAGTAAGGCGGATTGCGAAAGAATTGCTCAGGGAACTCAATTTATTTTAAACACCTTAGGTTTTTTTTCGAGCAGAAATAATTACAATTTTAAAAATTCGAAATGAAAATGAGAACACAAAATAAAGGGAAATCTTAATAATTAAAGGGAAAAAAGAACAAAACATTCGATAACAAAAGGATCATGTAGAAATGTAAAAATTAGGATATACCAATTAGTTATAGGAATGTCGACGTTCACACATTTGTATTAGCTTTTAGAATGACCCTCATTTCAAGTATTATTTTTGTTACTCAAATTACTCAATTACTTAAAAGTATTTCTTTTGATACTCGATTACGTGAATACTCGAGGATATACTATGTAATAACCCATTGTGCGTACATTTTATAATCGAGTGCATTTTACTCATACGTTTTGAATACATTTGTATTCAATTACTTTCGTACATTTTGTATTCAAATTACTCTTTTGTACTCAGTAATATCTTTTAATCGTTACTCAAACACATCAATGTACTCAATTACTGCCCAACACCCGGACTGGTTGTTGTTTGCATGGGCCCCACCTGTTGGTATCGTACCAGAAGTGAACTAAAAAAAATTGAAGATTCATTACTCAAGCCATCAAGCTGTGACACTTGCGCTATGTGAGGAATGTGAGTAAGGCGATACCCTCGCACTCGTTTAAAAGCATCCTCTCTGTCGTCCTTAATTTCGACCATCGGTTGTCTCGCGTAATGGATGACCCCGATGGTGGACTCTGATGGGACATGAGCAGAGATGGCGCCAATGTTGACCTTTCTTGGAACATCGTCGCATTTTCTTCTCCAACCTAACAAATTGCCTCGGCCTTGTCCAACTTACGAAACCTTGGAACGGGGCCGTTGTGTCGAATAACATCAATGTTGACGTGCTAAAGGTCCATTTGCACATTCTGGTTCACTTCACTCGATGTAGTGTTCACCACATATACACTACACAGGGGCGCCGAGAGCCAGGGCCAGGCCCGGGGGAAAGAGAGGATGGTAAGGCTGTATACATATGTCATCACATTTCGGGGGGGAAGGGGGAGGGTTGGAAAGGGATATATGGTCCTCGTTTTTACCAAAGAAAATTTACGTTTTTTCCAAAGAAAATTTGCGGTTTTACCAAAGAAAAATTGCGGTTTTGCCAAAGAAAAATTTCGTTTTTCAGTTTTCATGACAATTCCAAAAAGTCATTTTCGACATTTAAAATTTTTTTCACACAAATGTATTCCGAAGGCCCGGGGTATTTTCCCGCCCTCTCGTCAGGTCTGACACGTACTATGCACTTCACTTCACTCGGTGCAGTGTGGGGCTGAATTTTCGTGAAGTTTAGAAGACTTCCAAATCTCAGCTATGAAAAATCCAGAGTCCAAACCCCAAATTCATCATATTTTCTATGGAATTCCAATAATGTTTTCAACGAATGTGGGACTGCACATGCGTGAGCAGCTGATTTTCACCAAATTTTATACTAATTCAGCCACACACTACACTTCACTCGATGTACTAGTGTTCACCACATATACACAGTGTAGTGTGTGGCTGAAATTCGAATTAGTATAAAATTTGGTGAAAATCAACTGCTGGCGCACGTGCAGTCCCACATTCGTTGTAAACATTATTGGAATTCCATAAACAAATGGATGAATTTTGAGGGATTGGACTCTGAATTTTTCATAGCTGAGATTTGGAAGTCTTCTAAACTACGAAAACGGTGAAGGGTCACGACACCAGAAATACGAACTCCAAAAAACTGGTGAGAATGTCAACTATATTTCATAATGGCGTTATCTTTTTTTGAAAGGGGTTAGTTATTGGAAGGGCGAAAAGCATAATGGCTGCGGCCTCATGAAACAAAAAAAAAATATGTCCGAGCTAATTGAGGATTCTGTAGCGAATTCCAGCGTAGATTTCCCTAATCATTACTTAAAGCCGAAAGATTAGGGCCGTCTTTTTTAAGTAGCTTTAAAAACTTAGTTTATTTGGCACTTTGGCCAGGGGCTAAGCTATAAATGTCAGCGATTATATTTCGGCAATGTAGTGTGGAGCTCGGGATCTGATGACCGGGACGCCCCATAAACCATGGGCATGCTATTTCCAAACATAATCAGCGTCTGAGATAAAATATTTAAGATTACATCTTGGCCGAGATTAATGGATGACCGCGAAACTTGAGCTTCAAAATAATCGTAACGGGATTCCGTAATTTTTTTTCACTCTCTTTGCCGATTAGCATTCTCGCTGAAAGTGCATTCGTCAAGATCAAATGGGCTTCTCAAATTATGACGTCACAAGATGGCTGCCAAAGCTGGTTACTTACATCATATTCGTCCACGAAAGAACCATTTTCACGAAATTTTGGAGGAAATTACGTTTGCAGGAAAAGGTTTGTTTAATCTCCTTGTTAATTTGTTCATAAAATCTACAATTTTTAGAGAAAAAGTGGCATATAACTATTCAAATTTGTACTTGTCTGGTACTGGACTTAAAATGGCGGTCCACGTTTTTTAAAACACGGTGATTTTGTTTGTTGATTTATGTTCGTTTTTAATTACCTCCATGAGGTATAAGTGAGGACAGGAGACACGGGTTACGAACCCAGCTCTCTCGACAGAGATTATGCCTTGGTAACGTCACAATATAGTACTGAAATATTGGGGCAAAGTCACATATTACAAATACAAAGATTTAAGTTTTACTACCTGTAATAACTATCGTACAGGTGCAGGTATTTTAAGTTGTACAGTGGAACCTCGGTTTACGAACGCCACATGTTTCGCTTTACGGACGTTGCCCCAGTTTACGAACATTTCTCTAGACCACCACTCAAAGGTCCGAGTTTCTGTAATTGTTTTACTGGTTTCAGCAGAACATTTTTGTTACGGATTAAGTTTTACTAAATACAAGAAACATCAAAAATGTGTTAGAATTTCCAAGGATTTAAATTAAAATCGATATTAGTTTCGAGGATATAGCCTCAATTGCAAATATGG
>JAQGBW010005571.1:0-11791 GCA_034698625.1 Julus scanicus
TTTTGGTGTCACCCCTTGTGATGGTGTCACCCGGTGCGGTCCGCACCCCCCGCACCCCCCTAGTGCCGCCACTGCTGAGTTGCACGTGCTGGTTTTGCTTGTGTGCTGAGTTGCACATGCGGGTTTTTTCTTGTTGTTGCACTGCATGTGCTAGTTTGAAAAAACAAATTAGTTCTCTTGTATCTGTTCTACCAGAAGGAATAAAAACGAAACAGTTCATCATTTAAACTCAGTTTCTTTATATTACTCATCAAATATTTCATCATGTTATGGGCGCCTGCAAGCTTAAACTGTGCAAATTGTGAAATCACAAGAAGTGATAGTGACAACAGTGAGTTTTGAAGAAAAAAAAGTGAGTCAACAAAAGCAATAGTTATAAGTTAAAAATGGAGAAAGGTAGAATAGACATTTTAAAGACTGGTGTGGCCTACCTGGATGGTCACAACTACAACACTTGGAGAATCAAGATGATGAGTTTGCTCAAGGCTGAGGGTCTTTGGTCAGTCATACGAGATTCCAAACCCGAACCTGGACCAGCATCGAAAGATTGGACCAAGTTAGATGATAAAGCTTGCTCGAAAATCATACTGAGCATGCATGATATGTTGATAGATGACATCGTAGGTCTTGAAACTGCTCAACAAATTTGGCTTAAGCTAGAAGCCGATTATGGAAAGATTTCCAAGATAAAGCAGAACTACACGAAGAGTCAAATCTATCAAATCAAGTACATCTCAGGCAGCATGAATAATCACATCAGGAATATCCTTTCAATTGTAGCTCGGCTGAAGGGAGCCGGAGTTGCATTTCCGAGTGAGGATCTTACTGTAGCCCTGATGGCGAGTTTACCTCTAAGTTATGGTTCCTGGCTAGGTGGAATCCAAGGCCAGGGCAATGATGACATGACCTCAGATGAGTTCATTAGAAAACTTCGAGAGGAGGCTGATCGACGAGAGACTATGGAGGGTAGAGACGAGAATACTATTGCCATGCAAGCAAGTCACGCTAAAGTTGGAGGAAACTATGGCAAGAAAAGTAAGTCAACACAGTATGCCGAAATTGCAGTCAAGAAAGAGACTCGCAAGTGCTTCAACTGTGACAAGACGGGTCACATTGCTGTCAACTGTCGACTAGTGAAAAGGGACAAGGGCACCGGAGGCGGAGCAGCGACTTTGCAGCAGGCTGGTCAGGCTGATGTTTCGATCAACAGCACTCTGTCAGAATGGGGAGGAGAGCATCTCACTCTTTGTGTTCCGGTAGAACACAGCCCAACAAGTTCCAGAATGTGGTCTGTAGACTGTGGTGCCACCAGTCGCATGGTAAAGAATAAAGATTTCTTTCAGACTTTTGAGCCCTGTATTCAAACCTCGGGGACGGCCGAGGAGGGTCGGAAGATGAAGATCGGTGGGATCGGAAACGGTTGTTTGCGTATACAACGACCAGATGGCAGATATTCGAATCTGCATCTTTCCAACGTGCTGTATGTGCCGACAATTCGCAAGAACTCGTTTTCTACTATACGAGCCCAGGAATGTGGGCTAATACATTTTTTTGATGAAAAGGGTCTAATAATTAGCAAATCACCATTTCAGGAGAAGAATTTTTTGTTGAAGCTGGACCTGTCTCCTGGGAACCTTTACAGATTCCGAGACTTGGGTCCACCAGAGAGTGCCACCCTCATCACAGCGAAGGATGAGGACATGTGCAGCAAGGATGACATCATGTTGTGGCATCGACGACTTGTTCATCGTGACCCTGACGCCATCCAAAAGCTGTTGCACCAAAAGATGGCACAACTTAAGTGGCGATAAATGGAAGAGTAGCAAGGACTGTGAATGCTGTGCTCTTGGGAAGTTGACCAGAAAGTCTTTTCCAAAGAGTTTTATCAAGTCAACGAAACCAAATACTTTATTGCACTTAGATTTGTGTGGTCCGATAAATGTTGCGTCTTTTGGAGGAAATGTTTATTTCCTAACATTGATTGATGATTACTCCAGGTTCACTAGGGTATGTTTCCTGAAGTCAAAAACTCAAGTAGCAGGGGCCGTCCGTGAGTACGTTGCGGCCATGCACACGAAGTTTGGTGAAAAGACCAAAGCTATTAGGACCGACAATGGATTGGAATTCGTGGGCAAGAGTTAGCCGATTTTTTGCGAGCCGAGGGAATTGAGCAACAGCGGACTGTCGCGTACAATCCGAAGCAGAACGGCGTTGCTGAACGAAAAAACAGATCACTTGTCGAGATGGCGAAGTGTTTAATGATAGATGCTTGTCTTCCTCAGAGATACTGGGCGGAAGCGGTGCAGTGGTCATCCTATCTCCAAAATCATTTACCAAGAAGGATCATCCAGAAGACACCGTACGAGCTCTTCCATGGCCAGAGGCCAGACTTGAGACACAGTAAGTTATTCGGAGCCAAGGTTTTCTGCCACATCTTGAAGCAAAAAAGGCGTAAGTTTGACAATAACTCAGAAGTAGGCATACTTATAGGGTACAGTGAGAATAGCAAAGGCTATCGAGTCATGGACCCGAAAACGAATGCAGTGAAGCTGGCATGCAGCGTCCGAGTGATGGAAGAGGCTGTATGGGACCGTCGAGCGTCAGAAGGGGAATGGACAACTTAGAGCTGGAATCCATTTGCCGACGACGATGACGATGATAGTAACACAGTTGAGTCTTCTCAAGAAGTTGCTGAAGATGTTCAGACTCCGGAAGTCATGATTCCTATCAAAGATGCCCAAAGTGGAGAAGATGGAGATGAAGAGGAAACTGCGGCGAGCAGCCTATAACGATTGCAGCTCCACTACCTCCGAGAAGATCCGAGAGATCTAATAAAGGCATCGCAGCAGAGAGACTGTCCTATCGACTAGATGTTGTTCCATTAACAGATGTACCAAGCAGTTGGGACGAGGTCGAGCAACTGCCAAAAAGGGTGAAAGACAAGTGAGTGGCTGCTGCCAAAGAAGAGATGAATTCTCTCAAGAAGCACCGAGTATGGACATTAGCGGATCTTCCTCCAGGCAAGAAGGCGATTACCTGCAAGTGGGTATTCAAAGGCCAAGCTTGATGGAAATGGACATGTGTACACTCACAAAGCTAGACTGATTGCCAGAGGGTTCAGCCAGAAGTTTGGTAAAAATTACGACGAAACCTTTGCTCCCGTCGTACATCATGAAACAATTCGAATGCTTTTAACTGTGGCTGCTGTAAAGAAGCTTCACGTCTGCCAGATGGATCTTAAAAGTGCATACCTCAACGGGGAACTTGAAGAAAAACTTTACATGGAGCAACCACCTGGTTTCGAGGCGAAGGCTCACCCGGAGAAGGTGTGGAAACTAGAAAAGAGCTTATATGGACTGAAACAGGCAGCTCGTCAATGGAACCAAAAAGCGAATGAAGTTCTTCAGAAGTTGAATTTCATACAGAGCAAGGTTGATCAGTGCCTGTTTATTAGGAAAGAAGGGGATAAGGAATCGATTTACATTCTGCTTTATGTTGACGATCTGCTAATCGTTGGCAAGGATGTAAAGACCACGGAATGTGTCGGCAAGCAACTCAATGGCTATTTTGAGATGAAAGATTTGGGCAGCGTATCCCATTACCTTGGAATCAAGATTGAAAGGAAGGAAGATGGAACTTTCCTGTTTAGCCAAAGAGCCAAGATTGAGAAGATGATTACTGAATATGGACTCACAGGTTGCAAACCAGTGGTCACTCCGATGGTGACAGGATTCCTCATGGCGGATCCTGAACTGAGCAAGAAAATGCCGAATAACCATAGGTATCGGCAAGCTGTTGGATCGTTGATGTACCTGGCTACAGTGTCAAGATTAGACATCGCCACTGCAGTGGGACTCCTAGCTAGACGAGTCGAGAGTCCAACGGAAGCAGACTGGATGTCTGTGAAGCGAGTTATGCATTATCTCGCTCATACTCAAGAAATGAAGATGGTTCTTCAAGGAGGCAAGCTCGATTTGCGTTGCCACGTTGTTGCAGATTTTGCTGGAGATCGAACTGACCGCAAAGCAGCTACATCATCCAGTTAGGAGAAAGTGGTATTTCCTGGACAAGTAAGAAACAGGATACAGTAACTCTCTCGTCGTCAGGAGGAAAGCAGAAAATGTTGCTGCAGCCTTGACTGCTAGAGAATTATTATGGCTAAGAATGCTACTCCAGGATCTAGGAGAGCTAAGCGATGCGCTGATCATTGTGCTGGAGGACAATCAAGCTTGCATTAGAATGATCGAGTCGGACAGGATCACTCAAAAGATGAAACACGTCGATACAATGATCCACCATATTAGAGACATGCGACGTGACAAAATCATCACTCTCAAATACTGTCCGAGTGCTGAAATGCTGGCGGACGTGCTTACCAAGCCTCTGCCACTCCTGGGTTTTAAGAGATGTCTTGAAGGCATCGGATTTCAATTTTAAGTCAACACTCCAGGTAAATTAGAGAAGGGGTGTTGAATAATGCAAATGTTCCCTGTCGTGTGACAGTAGCATGTGCTGAGTTGCACATGCTGGTTTTGCTTGTGTGCTAAGTTGCACATGCAGGTTTTTTCTTGTTGTTGCACTGCATGTGCTAGTTTGAAAAAAAGAAATCAGTTCTCTTGAATCTGTTCTACCAGGAGGAATAAAAACGAAACAGTTCATCATTTAAACTCAGTTTCTTTTTATTACTCATCAAATATTTTATCAGTTTCTAATATAGGCCAACAATAGCAACATACGTTTTGCCAATTATGGGCCAATGTTGAGTGCTACTTGGAACAGTGTAAAAAACAAAAAAAATTGCCTAGAAGTACAGTCTTTACTGAACTTTTAAAGATTTTTTTTATTTATAATTCTGATCAGTGTTTTTTTTTTGCTGTGATGTCATAGTTTTAGTACCACCTGATTGTAGTAAAAAAAGTGCCACAGATTATAGTTCAGATGAAGAGAATTTAGTTTAAAAAAGAGATGTAGGTTATAGTAATTCAAAATTAAGTGAAGAATCTTCTACTGAAGAAGATAATGATGATGTGCCATTATCACAACTGGCAAATCAACAAGCACTAGTTAAAGCTGCAGGTAAAAACAAAACGAAAGTGAACACTAAAGAAAATAAGGTTGCTTATATGTGGACTAAACCGCCAAAAGAAGATCTTATGTCTTTTCCTAACTATATTACACCTGGACTTAGTATAAGTCATGTGAAGACACCAAGGCAGTACTTCGACCAATTTTGGCGCCCGCAGCTGAATGATTTAGTGGTCCAACAATCAAACCTCTTTACTGGTCAAAGAAACATGCAAAAACCTCTGTCTTTCTATTATGAAACTAGAAGAGTTCATAGGCATAGTGATCCATATGTCGCTTATCAAAGTGCCTGCATCACGAGACTACTGGAGTCTGACTTTTCGGATTCCTATGATTTCTGAAGTAATGTCTCTCAACCATTTTGAATTGATAAACTAGCTTTTGCATTTCAATGACAACACAAAGCAAGTTGTAGATCAAGAGGATCCAACCTATGATCGGATTTACAAAGTTAGGCCCATTATTGAAAGTGTACGTGAAATGTGTTGTCAGTTACCAAAACCAGAAATCTTGAGCGTAGATGAACAAATTGTTCCTTTCAAGGGAAAGGCCTCCTTAAAGCAATGCATGCGTATAAAACCAAGAAAGTAAGACTACAAGATCTTTGTTTTATCTGGCACAAATGGAATGGTGCATAATTTTGAAATGAACACTGGCAAGATATTGACGTGAGATGGCTACCCAGATATAGGAGCAAGTAGTAACATTGTTTTCAGGTAATGTAAAGTCATACCTTATAACATGAACTACAAGGTCTATTTCAATAATTAGTTCTGTGGAATACTACTTTAAGTTAAACTTGCCAAACGTGGAATATGGTCATTGGTAACTGTCCGCTCTAATCAATTACGTGGTTGCTCTCATCCTAATGATACTGCTTTTAAAACAACATGAAGAGAGAACAACAGCTGATGGCAAACAGATATCATCTACAAAATGGTTTGATAACAAAGGTGTGATTATATTAAGCACCTTTGCTGGAGCAGAACCGATGGGCAATGTCTTATGTTGGCATTCACAAACTAAATCCAGACTGTCAATACCCTAACCATATTGTATCACATTATACAATTAATTTATGGGAGTTGTGACTACTGTCCATTTCATTTCACTACATCGTTGTGTTCTCAAATCACGCCATTGGTACATGAGAATATTTTTTCACCTACTTGATTTAGCAAGTGTTAATGCTTGGAGTTTATATAGACAAGAAAAGAAGATGATTGGCACACCAGAGAACAATATCTTTAAACTTAAAGCATTCAAGAGTAAAGTAGCCGAGACTTTACAAGGCAGGCAAAGTCGCAGCAAAAAAGAAGGGTCGGCCCTTAAGTAGCCCGTTGCAACCCATATTAAAAAAAAAAAAAAGAAAAAATCCAGTCCAAATCCTTCTTATGACCGATGTTTGCACAGATAAAGTTGGCCACTGGCCAACATATGTGGAAAAAACGGTCATTGTGCATTTCAAAATTGCAACTCAATTCAGCAAGTAAAATGTGAGAAGTGCAATGTGAATCTGTGCTTTAATCTAAGGCTTAACTACTTTAGAAATTTCCACAATTGAGTTAAGATCAAATATGTAAACTTTAAAATTATTTATGTAATTTTAATTCCAAATAAAAAAACAATTGCAAGTACAATTTTCAACCGTTGTTGCATGCTGTTGCCACCTAGCAACAAATAGAAAAAAAGATAAAAAGCATTTTTTTAAAATGAAATTAATTAATTGTCCTTAGAGTCTTATTATTGATAAAAAACTTTTTTATCTAGAAATTTTTTGTGAAGCTAAAAAAATTCATGCAACTTAGGGTTAAATCAATGTTATCTTTTATGTCGTTCTCGCTTATGTGTACCATTAATGAATTTCCAAAATCCTCTGCAGAATAATGACATGGGGTTGCACTGCTAGGAGAGGAAGATGTAATTTGAGCTAACCTTGCATTTGTAAGGTGTGAATGCATTTCGTGCTGAATTTGTAAAGCAGTGTGCAAGGGAAGTTTGGAAAGCTAAATTCCCACACTTTGGTTCACTGTTTTAAAATTACAAGAACTAGTTTACTATTGTACTCCTTGCTCTAGTTGATGACAACTACAATTTCACATGCATCGATGGGGGGAGCTACAGCAGTTGTTTTGATGGGGCACTTTTAGCAAATCTTTCCTACAAACTGCTATTGAACAAAATTTGTTAAATCTTCCAGAGGAATCTCATACTTGGGAATGATGCCTTCCCATTAAAGAAAAACCTTATGAAACCTTACCCTAGATGTGTAAACTAAAGCATCAAGGAAAGGATTTACATCTACATGCATTGTCAAGCTCACCATATAGTTGAAAATGCATTTGGTATTTTGGCCAGTACCCAGGAAACACAAAAATGTTAGGCCAATGTTAGTATGCCAACCAAATTATATTGGCCCAATGTTAATAAACCAATGATGGGCCTACATAGGATTGCTTTATTGTCTAATGTTGGCCCAACATAAAGGGCCAATATTGGGCCAACGTTGAGCCAATGCTGACATACCAACCAAATCATGTTGGCCCAACATTGGCCCTATATGTTGTGCCAACATTGAGCCAACATAATTAAGTTGGCATGCTAACATTGGCCCAAAGTCAACCCTACATGTTGGGCGAACATTGCATCATGGGGCATTTTTATTTTGGGCCAACATTGGCTACTAAATTATGTTATCCTGAATGTTTTCAAAAATATAGGGCCAATGTTGGGCCGACATTGAGTCAATGTATAAATGTCTCTATAAATTAGGCAGTAAATTCAAATATTCAAATTTTTAATTAAATCATTTATAAAACCGTGAATAATGACGTCACATCATTTTTACCATGCATACATACATAGATGAACATATATAAATACAATAAATAGCTTAAAAATACATACAGCAAGAGTGTTTTGAACCACTGACCATAGGCATGGCAAACAAGCATCTTACTTTAAAGCCATTGGGTCAACTTGAGTTTGACGGAAGGTAATGCATGAAAGAAAGGGGTTTTTTCTTTAAAATAAAAAATAACTATGTGTACCAAAAACAGTATTAGTTACTATAGAGGGGTATAAAATAGGGTAATTACACAAAGCATTGCAACAACATCATTTACCCGACGTTGAGCCAACGTTAGGACAACATACGTTTGCCAACAATGCTGATTGGCCGACAACGTTGGGCCAACATATATTTTGCTAAGCTTTTGCCAACGGTTGCCACCCGATGTTGAGCCAATGTTGGGCCAACATAACATTACTAAGCTTTTGCCAACGGTTGTCACCTGACGTTGAGCCAATGTTTTGGCCAACATACATGTGCCAACAATTGGCCGCTGGTTGGCAGACAACGTTGGGCTAACAATACATTGCTAAGCTTTTGTCATTGATTGCCATCCAACTTTGAGCCAACGTTGGGCCAACATAACATTGCTAAGCTTTTGCCAATGGCTGCCATCCAACGTTGCGCCAACGTTGGGCCAACATACGTGTGCCAACAATTGGTCGCTGGTTGGCAGACAACGTTGGGCCAACATAACATTGCTAAGCTTTTGCCAATGGTTACCACCCGACATTGAGCCAACATTGGGCCAACATACATTTGCCAATGCCAACTCTTTGCCAATGGTGCCAACCACTTCCCAACATTGGCCCAATGTTGAGTGTTACTTGGGTAAGCTTCACATTTTTTTAAGAGCTATTGATCTGGAGCCTGAAAAAGTTGTCAAAATTGTTAAAGCCACCTGTGCCATGCATAATTGGATAAGGAAAAGGGCTAAAGCAAACCAAAACATTACTTTTGATTATAAAGACCTCGGCAATGGCAGGATTGTACCTGGATCTTGGAAAACGGAGCCTACATAAATGGTCAATTTAGCTGCAACTCGGGAAAGAAATTTCAATGCACATGCTGGCGAAAAATGGGATGCATTTGCTGATTATTTTGTGGGCAATGCTGCTGTGGAATGGCAAACTTGCAAAATACTGCAGAAGTGGCTAACACTGAAGCTTGGTAAATGTTTGTATCCAAAATGTTTCTTACATTTCATGAAATAAATATTGTCCTGTGTAATGTCCATTTTTTCAGTATTACATTGTGGTTGTCATTAGGATTCCAAGTATTTAATGGTAGAAAATGAAGTACAATTATTAACAGGAATAATTAGAAGTTAAACTGTAAGTATTATAAGAAATATTCATTCAAACAATTTGAGATGACCATGATTATTTAATATTATAAACTTATTTGACAGATTTCTTAACGCAATATATTGTGGAATTCGGGGCCATAGGTGATGGCACGAATTCCTAGAATGCCTTAGGTCGAAGGTTGTAACCCTCTTGGCATTCTCGAGCTAACCAGCATTTTTTGCGAGGTTTGCTGGGAAGCTCGAGAGGGCTGAGAGGGCAGTGTCCAGGTTGGACACTGGAATTGGGTGCACCCACCCGTTTCTTTTACGTTGTGGTTTTTCAGGGCTAGCAAGTTGCTGCCTGCGTATCTTTAGTTCCCTTCTGATTAAGTTGTTTTTTGTTTGTAACAGTAACTTGTAAATAGTAATAAACAGTTTTGGCCCTTAGTCGCGTGTGTTCGGCGGTCATTAGACCAGTATTTCACTAGTGAAAAATTTCAATTGATACATTTAATTTGACTTTCAAGATTTGATTCAGAAGCAGGCTCAAAGAAAGTGTTTGTAGAGAAAACTGTGTGCATAACTGAACCAATGCAGTTTTGGTGTGTACTTATCTTCTGTGCCAGAACCAGTTAACATTGTTTTTTTTTCATTTTTCGAAGTTTATTGTTGTATTTTGCACGAATTGCCCTAATTTTATTTCTTACAATTTTTATATTTTATATTCCAGTTACCAGCATTAATGTAGCTTCATTATTATCCATTTTTGCCGTTTTTTATAGTTGACCTGTCCTTTGTCCCACAAACAGGAATGTTGGTGGTAGTAATAAAAAAAATCAATGAGGGTTCAGGGTTGAGGGATCAGGGTAATGGCATTGAGGATGTGCGCAGGTGCAATATGTGTTGTGTGCTGCTCAAGTATGTATGCACAGTATGTGGCGCGTGCTATGTACAATATGTGGCGCGTGGAATGCTATGTGCGTGGAATGTTATGCGCAGTATGTGGAATGGGGCAGGTAGTAGGGCGCCCTCATGCCCCAGGGTTGTCAGCAAGGCAGATGGGAGGAAGCTGGTGATCTCGGGTCGATAGAGAGATCAGTCCGGGTTCGGGTCTTGACCAGGTAAGTCACTCAAGTTAAACACGCGTGAGCTCGGGCAGGTTTTATGTTAAGTGCCTTGTTTTAGATGTAAAGCCCTGCAAGTTGGCAGGCGGTTACTGCATTTGTGTTCTGTGAATAAATGTGTTTAAGTATCTGTGTGTCCAACATGGTGGTGTGGGTTTAACGTAGCTTCTAACGCTGCGTCTCCCATGCTGGAACTTTCGCAACCCGGTGGTTTTGTCTTTAGTGTGGTATGCCTCAGCTGAGATTGGCAGAAACTGCGGATTGATACTGCATTGGAACTTTGCGGTATGCAGATTCCTGGAGTTATGGAGGACGCTGGATTTACTCCAATGGTGAGCTATCAGTCACAACTTATGAACGAGCCCCCAGACCGTTGGCAGTTGGCGCTGCAGGCTTAGGATGGTTCGGCGGAGGAACCTAACATCTATATTGAGCAAGTGGTGTATGGTGGCGGGGTGCAGAGCCCAGATTGCATGGAGCTGGTTTGTGAACCGGACATCAATATTCTTAAAGATGGCAGTATTAAACCTCGGATAGCGTCACAACCTGTCATTGGTGACGTTTGTGGGATTCTACAGGAGCTGACTGCAAGGACGTCACAGTGGATGCTTGCTGAACACAGTGTGGAGGCCATAGATATGGTGGAGGTGAAATAATTCAAGTCTGAATTCAGGAACGGGGAGCGGCCAGGTTGGTTGGATTGCCAAGCCAGTGGCTGCAGCCAGTAACTGTATTGCCTTGTTCATCCTCTTTGCTGACGTGTCGTATCACGGGACAGGCGCACGGGGTGAAGTATTGCCCATTGAAGCGTGAGGCATGTGAGGATGTGTATATTGAGTATAATCATTGTTGTGTATTTAGGGATGGAATTTGGATGTTAAAGGCCCACGGCCTTGTGGTGTGTATAATATGGGCATCAATATTTGTAGTAGAGGAACCTGGTGTGAGGCCATGTGAAATTTGTGGAGGAAAGGGACAACAGGGAGGTCGTCCATTGCAATCCAAGGTAGGCCAGGTGCATTCGGCCCTACGGATGGAGCCTGCTTTATATGGATTTCGTGATAAAAAGTTAAAAGTAGGGAGTGCCTTAGTTGGATCCCAGGGCAAAAAAATGACATTTTGGTAACCGCTTTTATTAAATGACATTGTGTAGGGGGCTGTAGGCTGATTCGTTGGGGTACGCCTTCTGGTTGGTGGGTATATGTTGTGATTGTTAGAAGGTATCAGCCGCATCAGGGATCTTGGGTTTTGCCGTTTCAGTGGGTGTGCTTTGCGAGGAGTCCCATAGGATGGCCCCGGTGGATGCGTTATGCACACTTGGCCCTGAATCGGATGCTGCATGAGAGTAGACTAGTCAGACCACCTGCCCATATGGAAAAAAATATATGGACAATATATATAAAATATATTGCAATATATGGAAAATATATGGGAAATATATAA
>JAQGBW010005572.1:0-11790 GCA_034698625.1 Julus scanicus
CGGGCGCCAACCCTTTGGCCCCGAATTCTACAAACCCAGGAATTCGGGCGCCAACACCTTTGGCCCCGAATTCCACACTATTTTTTTGCTGAATATTCTTGGACAACTATTGTCCCTTTTGCTTATTATAACTCGATTATCGTCCCTTGTAGAAACAATACAAGAGAAACGTTCATGTTTTCCCGGGTGAAGGTGTTATTACCTTATTTCTACCCCAAATTGACCCCCATCCCCTTTTCAATATGGTGTCCATTTTAGCTCAGACCCCCCCTCCCCAACCAGCCCTTCCCCCCACCTCATAGACGTCCTTTATTTTTTTTTAAAGTATGGTGTTCAGAATTTTTTTAAAAATATACAAAAGTCTATAATGTAAATTTTCAAGCACTACTCGTTACCAATTCCATGACATTTTTCCAGATATTTCTTAAATTTCCTGACCTCGAAGGGAAATTCCAGCATAAAATTGGCGTTTAACCCAAAGTTGGGCATAAATCCCGACTTTCCCGAGGTTTTAAAAATTCAAGTACATTTAGGAATGAGGACACAGTTTTTCTGGTATCCATTTCCCATTTCGCTACCAAACTAAATTAAACAGAAAATCCAAAAACCAAAAATGCCATCATTAGCGGACGTCCATAACGGCTTATCCCCTCTTCCCCCCCAGCCGACATGGTGCCCACATGCCAGCAGACCCCTCCCCCTTTTGAGGTCGTCCTTTTTGAATGGCCCTTATGATATTTAGCATATACTACGTAAATGTATGTTGTAAAACATCTGTGTCCATTTTAGACAGTTATTTTAAAATTTGAATATGGCACAAATATTGAAATACAGTAATGGAAAGTGGTGATATACTATGTACTGTACATGGACATAATAAAAATAGGATAAGTATATAAAGATATGGTCGAATATGGACACAGTCATTTGATGGCATTTATGGACTTATATTGTCGTTTGATAGCATAACATTTATATGGACAGATGTCACACATGGGAATATACATTAAGGTTCTATATGTCTACCTGAAATAAAATGTTTGGACAAATGCGTTTTGAACAAATTGACTTTGATACCAGAATGAAATAACGTTTGTGTTCACAACTTGTAAAAACATGCCAATATTTGCTAAAAAACTGATCCTGTATGAAGTGTTGAGAACCTCCTATAAGAAATCGATATTTTTCGTCACCAACTTTCCCTACAATAATTTGTTACTTAAAAAAAGGATTTAAGTTTTGCTATATTGGGTCGACATGAAAGTACATCTATCGCGGATATGTCTTTCATGCCACTGCATGGCAGCTAAGTATAAGTGAAATTGATTACACGCTGTTGATATCAAACATATCTGGGGGGAAATGGAAAAAAACATGTGATGAATGGCGTCGGCAGCATTAAAGGAGAACAAACCACGTGAAAACATCAAATTTCTAAAATTAAGAGACAATTTTTGTAAATTTCATACTGATTAGAAACGATATAGAAAAAAATCTTTGTCAAAAAGAAAATTAATTAGTGTACCGAGTACGCCTGATATCATTTCATAAATTAAAATATTCCTTCATAAGTACTTATTTAAAAATATCTTACAAGCCAATAAATGTATCGTCAAAATCATGTTTTGCATTCAAAGTTTGATATTTATAACTTTATAATTCTCTGGATAATATTTAATGGATTACTGTGTAATGAAGTTTGGTTAAACTGATTTATGTGTAGAAGGAATGTTAAAGCACTTTGAAGATTAACAAAAATAAAAAATTTAAACAAAATACGGTACAAATTTCGTATAATGTTGACCACTACTCAATTCTACATGCAAGATATCTACTTTTCTACGAATTGTGTACATACTCCCCTATTGAAACTTCAGGAATTTAATAACTTTAATATAATTTGCTGGCATCAATCCAAGCGGTGGAAATCTTGTTCGCCAAAAATAAGATTAAAAAAACTCATTCTTGTAAGTGAAATACCACTTGTACGGAATTAAATCAATACATTCCTGTACTTTTTTTTTTCAGAAATATGGTACTTTTTACACAGAAGCCTAAATGAAAAAGCTCATTATCTTTTGTTCAAGTGGAATCCTGGCAGATGTTGCATTTCCTATGTGCTTGAATATATATCAAATGCAACATAACTTTAAGGACTAAGAAATAAGCAAGAAAATTAACCAACTTATTGATTGCACTTATCAAATTTTAACTAAATATGATGGAATGGGAATCGTATACTCAAATGAACTCAAATAGTATACTCAATATTCTGTTAATTTTGGCCAAATATTCTGTCAATTTCAGTCAAATATTCTGTTAATTTTGGCCAAATATTCTGTCAATTTCAGCCAAATATTCTGTCAATTTCGGCCAAATATTCTGTCCATTTCTGTCAAATATTCTGTAAATTTTGGCTAAATATTCTATTAATTTCAGTAAAATATTCTGTAAATTTTGGCCAAATATTCAATTTTAGTCAAATATTCTGTTAATTTTGGCCAAATATTCTGTCAATTTCACTTAAATATGCTGTTAATTTTAGCCAATGTGTGTTATGTATGTTGTGTGTGTGATTATGTTGTTTTTGACCTGTCACGCCTTTTTTCACGAGAATTGGCCCAAGTAGCAGCAATGGGAAACGCCACAGAACGACAAATTGACATCATTTTTTGGTAATTTTTTTCATCATATCAACAGGCTTTTTTATTGACATTTTCACTTCATTTTCAGTCATTTTTTGTGGCATACTGTTTTGTTAGTACACAAGGCAGCATTCCACTTCCTTGTTATGTTAGGAATATCTTACGTTGGCCATTACGGGAGATGCTAACCTGCCATTTAACAAATATTATCAATTGTTACTAGTTACTTTAATTACTGTTTTAAGTCTGAAAAGGAATTTTTTAAATGGCTAAACTATTCTTATAATTTCTAGAATCTGTTTGTTGTTTCGCAGTTATTTTAATTACTGTTATAAGGTTCAAAAAAAATATGTCATCTTTCAAACGGAATAAATTCTTCAATATATTGTGTTTATATGTCCTGCCATACTTGTTTACTTTTCGTTTATATATGATGTGTGTGATTATTTTCTTTTTGACATGCCATACTTTATATTACATTTATATACCGTGCCATACTTCTGTTATTTATATTGGTTTGGTAGTGTGATTATGTTGTTTTTGACATGCCATATTTCCAGTGGCGGGGAATTAACAAACAAGTACCGAAAAGTTATGTTGCAGGACTTTTGGCTTGGGGTTGTATGAATCCAACTGCATATTTCGATGAGTATGGTCATAGATGGGAATACAGTGTATATATATTTATAGATGGTCTAGCCATATAGATCAATACATGGCTCATATTTTGGTTTTTCCACTCGGGTGTCTTCACAGCAACAGCCATTTGACCATGATAACATGTCGTTTCTATTTGTTTACCAAACCTGCATCGTGATAAATGATCTTGAAAAAGATATTAAGTCAATAGTCATAGGATTACTCTTGCTGCTCTTGGGCCATTTTTTTTCTGCACTATCAATAATCGGCCATTGAGGCTTTTAGCGGTGATTAAAATGTTCACTGTCCCCGAACAAAGAAGGGATTAACCATGTCGTCATCCTCCATCAACAGAGTAATGAAACGAAAAATGTTCAACTCAAAATATATCTCATATTTCAAAGTCAGATGCGCAATCTTCGAAAAACCACAGATTCCCTATTAAACTACGTCACGCACGGTATCACGTGACTACTTGCATCGCTATGAGAATCAAAATACAATGCAAAACCTAGTATAGGTGGATTTATGTTTCAACTGAAATCCATTTAGGATGCTTGAAATAATATTCAGTTAAACGCTTTAGAAAATCATAGGTGAAAAATTTTCAAGAGCATACATGGATAAAATGTCTCAGATGGGGAATTGAATTCGATGAAGTCTGCCCCCCTTGAGTCCATTGCGATGACTACGGATCGAACTTTTGACGTCAATGTCCCTCCTCCCCCTCTATACCTTAATTTCTCTCTCTACAAAGAACAGTAAATCATAGGAAACAATTTATTCCCAGGCATCCACCCATTCGTGAGTTTAATGTCACTAGCAATGAACTATATAATAACTTACTGTATCGGAAGCTTGTCTTATCCCCATCCCTCCCCTAACACGTGACTACTTTGGAACTGCGCAGAGGAACATATTAGGCTCGTTATTATATGCCTGAAATACGTCAACTTTATGCAGTACGATTTAATACTACCCAGGAAAGATAAATAGTTTTCAATTTATTACCACTACGTCATAGCGATACACTGCGAGTCATAACAAAGTAGAACCCAATAAAAAAAACACAAAATGCTTCGATTTAAATGACATTTTGCACTTACAAAGAACAAGAGTGTAGGAACACAAAACTTGTTCCGGACAAGCTACAAATCTCGTATTTTCTCATTTTTCAACAAGATTGTGCTCGAGAAGCAGTTGAACTGCTGTAACCGGAAACGCCACAGTTCATCGAAACCAACCACTAGCCACCAAACGATTTTGTGGACTACAAAATTTAGGAAGTTCTCCGGTAAAACATTTACAAATAGAATATTAATAATGTCGAAGACTCGAAACTACGAATTAAGAAAACTTGAATTGAACTCCATCGGCGTATAATCGATTCGTAAATCAAGGAATGACGCGCCTGACTTCGAGATTGTGTAAAGACCAACGGAAAACATGTTGAGCACATTTTATAATTCATTTCTGTTCATGCACTATTGTTCTATGTAAATGCCAAATTTCATTTAAATCTAACCATTTTTCACGATGTTGTGATTTTTTTATTTGGTTTACGTTTTTATGACTCACAGTAAACTGTGCAATTGTATTTGGCACATAAAGATCCTTCATATCTACATACGTCATATTTTCGGAATCAAATTTACCAATTTGGCCTCATTTTTCTCTCAATTTCTGATAAAAATATTATCTATTTTCAACGTAAAGTCTATACAAAACGGGTAAATTTTCGTAGAAGTATTCAAAATAATTATAGTTACCAGGAAGTGATTTCCTGGTTTGACAAGTTCCTGGCTGCAATTTACGAATGACAAAAACATCCAACGTTTCAGAAAATAAGAAGCAATCAGCTTTAGTTTTTTCCGAGAATTTCATCCTAAATTCGGAGCGTTAGAAATAAAACTGGGTTTATTTGTGGCTTTTATTATTGTTTTGTTTTTCAGCATCTCTGTTATTTTATTACTCGAATGCCTAGTGTCTATGCATTTCTACAATATACGACCAAATATCTGCTCATTCATAGGCTATTTATTGAAATTTGAAATATTATCGGTATATAACAATTTAAATGGAATCATAACTTGATAGGCATTAAATAAGTCCCATCATTAAACAGTCGTGCGATTTAAATTGCAAATCGAAATAAATGACCAATATTATTCCTATACATCGTAAACTCAAAATATTGTACCAGATATCCTGCAAAATGATGAATTCAACTTAACTGACTCTGTGCTTTTCAATTCTTTTAAATCCTAGGCAATCTGAGATTAAATTTAGCCAACTTCTAATTATAAACCCAAACATTAATTCGGCCTATAGCTATTACTATTTTAAGTACGTAATTATTAATCCTCAGTATTCACCATTTTGAACACACATTTTCAACCTCGAGCCAAGTTCAAAATTTCAATATGGCCGCCGTGCAACAGCGTGAATTTATGATGCCTGAAGGAATTCCATGGCAAAAATAAGATCATGGGGGAAATAAATCAAAGAAGTTGTTTTGCATGATTTGCAACAAGCCTGAGGTAATTTCATCAGCAGATTATTGAACTCTTGCACATTTTTTAGCAATAGTTTATGGGGGGAGTTTGAGAAGTCGCTAGAACGCCTAACATCATCCAAAAGTAGTTATAACATCACCTCAGACTTGACTTGTGTGGGTTCATTCAAAAATAACGTCAACAATGTAGTGTGCATTTTTTTAAAGCCCAACATCATCCAAAGAACGATTTTTGAACCTGTCATTATGATTAACTATCCTTCCATAGTACGAGGACAAGTGTAATCCTGAGGAAATGTTAAAAATGGCCCAAAGCTTAAATACAAAAAGTTTCTTTATTAAGTATGGAGTAGAAATGGGCCAAACCAAGCGATCAATATGACCTGATGTCACTAAAGGCATTATCGTGACTTTAAGAAAAATTTCGCTTTATTTTTAAACGTCTATCGTATCACAACATTTTTTGTGGTAAATTTAAGCAATGGTTAAAATAATTACAATTGTGGAAAAGCCAAAACAAAAATCTTATTTAAATTTAAATGTAATAAAATAAATTTTTGTTTCACCCGGTAAAGTTAGCCCCTATACGTAGGCAATTAACACGCATGCCATCAGTGATTGCCTACGTATAGGGGATAAATATGCAGGGTGAAACAAAAATGTGTTATTATATTTATTAAATTATTTTAAACATAAATATTAAACGTTTCACCAATTTAAAACCATTATTATTGCGCAACTTATAAACCATGTATTAAATTATGAAAGTCATGTTTCCCCAACAGTTGTTCGATGAAATTCTAATTTAGCTGTCAGTTTCTGGCATAACTATTTGTAAGGGCATGCATAGTGTATAGATCTCTGAAATCCCCCACTTGTGCCGAACGAAAATCGCTTTGACACATGTGATTTTTCACCAATAAATAAATCGAGGATCATTAAAATGAGAAATTGAGCTTTTTCAAAGACTTTTATGGAAAGCTGACTCCGGGATAAATCATGAACGTCGAGCCCTTTGCCTAATAAATGGCGCCGAAATTCGAGCAATTTCAGAGCGTGGTTTGCAAGGTTATTACACTAATTTTTCATTCGTCTGAAATTTGCGCTATATTTATAACCTTCAAACGACGTGGCTAATAGACTGTGAAATCTTTCATCGGGGGATAACGAAGGCGGGGAGGGCCTTCGAACAAACGACAAAATGCTCGTGAAAACATAAAACGTCCATCCTAACTTTTAACATTTGTTTTGGCGAAATTCCAACACCCATCCCATTGTTTTAAGATGCCATAAAATATTGTACAGCTCAGCAGTTTTGCAGTCATTACAAGATTTAGCTTTTGCAAATAAGCTAACATGTTGTACATTTTTTTCCTTTTCCATTCATGCATTTGCATAAATGCTATTTCACTAGAAAAATTGCTGGGGGAATATTACGAAATAAGATTAAACTTATATTTATACGAATTTTTCTCATTTCATAATACGAAAATTTGGCTAGTATAAATAATCAAATTTATAGCATTTTATCATCAAATAGCACAGCGAATGTTTATATTCGTCAGTAGATTTTTCATATAAACATAGATGTCCTCGTACCCCCATATATATAAAGCATTTAATCTACTTTTGAAAATATTTACAAATTTCAAATCTGGAAATTGCAATTCCATAAAAACGTCAATAATGTTTTCGCAAAATAAACAACCACTTGTGGGATAAATATGCTCAAAGTGATCACATGTATATTACATTTATAGCACTATAAATTTAATGTATACATTTTATGTTTAATATTACAGGTTGCGTTATGAAATATAATTGATACTGGTTTTAAATTGCTTGATTTTCGATGAAAATCATTTTTTAGAGCTTATGACTAAGCTTACATCGTTATGAAAACACTAAGTTTAAGTTCTTGATACTACGCGAATATTTGAAAACACTTCCAAGTTAATTCCGTATTTTCACTGTGATAATGGTCTTAAATCCCTAAATAGATCCAGAGTTTGTATTCGATGAATAAATAACGATGAAATATACTAAGCTGCATTCAAACTAAAGTTATAAGAATAGATTTCAAAGAAATCAAAGAGCTTTTGATAACCGTGCAAAATCTAGTCTTTCGAGTCATTTGTTGAACGAAGATCCGGATTTTCAAAATATAATCCCAGGAAACCAACTTGAATAAAAGCACGTACACGGTCTATGAAAAGTGAAAACCATTGACGTTAAGGATTACAAACCATAAAACCTTGTTTATAGACTATTTGCGAGTTGGGATACAGAAGTACACTTATTTGGGAATGGATTATACTATCATAAAGTATAGCATGTGGTGTTTGTACTCAATATACATCCATAGTCATTTCGAGTTTTCCCTAGTGGAAAAATTGCTTAATATGACATATTAGAAATTAGACATTATTTTCCATGAATGACCGTAAATGTCCCCACTAACACCAGTGGCCACTGGCCCTGGTGTCAAGTATATGCAAACTTATGCTAATAATAGGGGAGACCGGGGCACAGTGGGACACAGTGGAACCTTTATAAAATCAGGTTTTATCAGCAACCCAATGCTTTTGATTTGCAAAGAAGCTGTATGTAGCTCTCTTTCATTAACCAAAATTTCTGCGATCTCACACAAGTATAGAAGAAAATATTTGCGGTCAAAATTTTTGCTCTTGAAAAGTAATTATTCAACTAGCAATTGGATTTTTATTCTAGGTGTAATTATAAAACATAAGTAATGCTGCAATATACCATTGAGAAGTGTATATATCCACCTATAATTTGAAACTAACGTTCATGTTAATTAGCTATGTGGTTACCTGCAAGGCCCAATTAAAATCAAATTGGTTATACGGGGTACAGTGGACCACAACATTAGGGGGTACAGTGGGACATGTCCCAGCATACCCCGATTAATGTTTTTGGAAAATATTCGTATATTTTCTCATTAATTATAACTTTAAATAAAAACCGTGTTTAAATTTATGTTTTAAAGTAAAAATGATTCACAATCACAGAAGAAAAAAACATTTGGAAAAGTAAGCACTGAAAACATGAAAGCTGCTGTAATTACGGTTAATTTAAATCGTTTTTGTAATTTATACTCGGTATTTTAAATTGACGTTGCTGAAGTAAACCCAATTAATCAATGTGGTGTTCTTTTTCTTGTAAAATTTGTCTTAATTTCGCGTGGACCACTGTACCCCGGTATAGGGCACAGTTGGACAGTCTGCGCAACCAACTTTAATCTTTTATAGCAAAAAAACAAGTAACTCTAAAACGATGACAAAATGTATACAGATCCTGAAGGCTCGTATATTACTGTGTTATTCTTTTAAAATGCTACGAGTTAAATATTTTTTCCAAATAAAAAAAAAGGAATTCTAAAAGGTGTTCCCACTGTGCCCCGGTCTCCCTATATTTGTCACACTTTCATATTGTCTATACATGACCCTACATCTGAATATATGTTTATGTTGGGCGTCAAACTTTATATTATTGTCCATAAACATGTTCTGTATGCGCAGTAAGTAATTTCTGAGTTTCAATATGCAATATATGTGCCATATTCAAACGTGTACAATTTGTACTGCTAAGATAGCAAACTCGAAACCTAAATTCATCCATTTTCTATTTCTATAATTCCCCTTCCAAATGATTGTCCCTAAGTTTCCCTACCTTCTGAACAGATGACCTCGATTGCCCTATCATATTCAGCAGCCGTTCATATCACCCACATACATATATATACAGTCCTACAATACTGTTTACGGAAGTATACAGTGCATGCGGGTTTGCGCTATTGAAATAGGTCTCTTTGGAGAAATTTCCTCGTTTATAGAACGTATGGAAACGCACTTAACTCTCTTATCAAGTGTAATGAAACTCTCAGAAACTGACTTCCTAAGCCTTTAAAAAAAAGTGAAGAATTGTGTCATTTGAGTGAAAATGATCAATAAAACCTTACAATAGCTTAAATTACGTCGTGACACGTGACCCTATTGGTCATAGTATAGTGAAATGCGATGGCAGTACAGCTTTACCCATTGCTACCACTACAGAATTCTAGAAGTAAAAGTATGTGCTAATCTCTAATGAGAAGACGCATGCCCTACAAGAGCCTCTTATCTGCCCAAAGCACTGGCATATTCAAACTTCCTGTCGCTATTTAAAATACTTCTTGCAGAATGATGAGTTGATCCTAGTTGGACCCACGGTGAAACCTTCAACATCAATCTTACACTTCAACTGGTATCACGTGGGTAGAAGAATGACTGCAAGTTATTTCAATTTGTATCGTTTCTATATAATGGTATTACGGTCACAACCTCAGCCTGTTCCACGTAAGAATCCTTTAACATCATTGCGTAAAAAATTTATAAAAATGAGCTCCATCTCATTAACAATTGTCCAAACACAACAATAAAACTGACCATCTCAACTTCTTCCCCCCTTCCTACAACAATCATTTAGACACAACCACCTCTCCTCCATACTGCCCAATCTTCCTACATCAACCCCCTTCATCTGGCTGCTCTGCTCTTCAGGGTAGCAATTCTAGTTGCAGAGAACCAAAACAATCCCTACCCTGACATAATAACATACCCTAATTCCAGTCCCCTCCCCACCCCTTGCCTAAGTATAATCAACCCAGGCCCTACATAAGAATCATGTCAGGAGTACTGAAGAAACATAAGAAAGAAAATAAGTTAATAAGCCTATCACTAACCAGACCATAGAAGATACCTGTGTAACTTCATTTCACATTTCCATTTATAAAAATAAGAAATAAATTATAAATAAACCTATACTAAAATGCAAAATATTTATAAAGTTCATACATTTGTGACCTCTTTTATAGAATCACATTTTTTGTTAATATAAAATGTCATAAAATGACAAATACTGAATTGCAGTAATGCCAAACATCTAATGCAGTCATTTCCATTGAAATTGTGTTTCAAATTTTAAACTACATATTTAAACAAGACAAGATGTTTAAACAAGACGTTATAACTTATTTACTGAGGAGAGTACATGTACGAGCTCGTATACGGTGAAAGTAGTATAAACACTGTATATTGTAGACTCAGAATTGGATATATATATATATATAGTATAGTTACGAAGCTGTGTCACGTTACGTATTTAATATCTTTATCAACCTCATCTGGAGTTTTATTATTTTTTTTGTTTGATTTGAAAATCGTGAAATGGGGCAATAGATGAAGTCACGCACGCGGAAATTGGGGATGGGGATTGTCCATTGTCGTGCAACCATGACAGAAAATGTTACCATGGGATGAAAACAAATGAGGCATTCTTTTCGAATCTTATGTGAAGAAATTCAAAATTTTAAAACTTTTAGTTTTTCATTAATGATAACTTAATGAAAGGCTGAAATTTAAATCACTAAACAGGAAGGTTATTTAGCATACTAAGAAGTACATCTTAAGATGGTTCACTGTGAATGGTAGATGCATTGGAGAATTTTTAATAACTTTTAATAACTGATCTAATAAATCATGACTTAACAAATTTTCAAAAAATAAATAAATTCAATTGTAATAAATCGTCATTGATCGTTCATGTTTATGTATTCTTGTAAACATTTTTTCCTAAAATGATATTAATATTAAAAATTTTACCTTGCAAATTGCTAATTACACCATTTAATTTTTAAGATGTTTAATTTCTCTACAGGTTAAAGGTCCATTCATACATGTCAGTTCCGTCAGTGTTGAAAAATATCCTTCCCTATCCCGTCTATTGTCTTTATATAAATTCTGTTCCATCATTTACACACGTCAGGGAATTGTCAATCACTGCGAATTAGTTTTAACACTGAACGGAGCCTGAACGGACAAATGTGTGTAAATGGACCCTTGGTACCAAACCCCACCCTGGTGAAAAAAACAATAGAAACCAATAGAGATTTCTATTGGTTTCTATTGTTATTTGGACACTTTATTGGTT
>JAQGBW010005573.1:0-11789 GCA_034698625.1 Julus scanicus
ATGGTGTCCCATAATAATAGGAAGTTCCATAATTCCTATATATATGGGATCCCATTCATGGGAATTTTCACTTGGGTACAGTCAGAAAATAAATGCCATATGGTAGAGGGTCGTACCTAATCATTTCAGGAGAATTCTCCTACGTCAGTAGCGACTTAGACATCATTGTTAAATTGAATTTTTACTAAATCTGGACTTTCGCCTGGAAGGCTATTTCATCGTCCAGTCACATGCAAAAAGAAGGACCAAATGAGAAACAAGATGTGAACTATGAGAAAGATGACTGTATAGGTATTTAAATAAAATAAAATAAAATATTATAACAGCTACAAATTTAAAATATGTTACTACTACTTAATTGATTGTCTAGATGTAGTTAGACATGAAATGTATAGGTTTGTCTTCATATCCTAAAGTGTGCATGGTTGCTTTTGCTAAAACGTTTCAATGTTCAGAATTTGCGTGCATGTTGGGCTCGTGTGTTTTCAAATAACTTTTTTTTTGGTTGAAAGTGGTTTTGTTGTAATTGCTCACAACCGTATTGCACTTTTTTTGGTTTGCTGTACGACAGTGTTCATTTCCTTTGCAGACATATAGAAATGCCCTCATTGTTGCCACTTAATGGCCTGTTGGATATCATAGACAGTAGTACATCATCGTAATTCATTTTACTTTGTGTGACGGTTAATTATGGTATTTATAAGACTTGTTAAGACCGTTTGGAGCGTAACAAGTAACACCGTGTCCGGATGCACCAATGTCGGCCCCCCTCCTGGGAAATCGAGTTAGGAAATAGGTCAGCAGCGCATTTTTTGGGAAATAAAAACTTTTCGGAGCGCAGCTTGCATCCCAATTAATAAAAGCGGTATTAATTTTAGTTGGCAGCTGACACTTGCTGATCGTTTCGCTGGTATAACAGGTTGTATCTGTTACAAAAATCTCTCAGAAAACATATTAAAAAAAATTCGAGGCCTTGTTGTCTAATCTAGAAAATGCTGAAATTGTGTTATTAATTTGCTAGCGGTACTTAAGAGAACAACTTTTCAGGAAATCGTAATGGTAACGTGTCTGTATGTTGTAAGTCTATTCGACAATTCACCCAAACAAATCAGTTTTACTTTCGTTGCTGATTTTGGGTAAAAAACATTGATTTTTGAAGAACTTAATAGCAGCAGCATCCAGCGGCTGTTTAGGTCAACAGGAGATGGAAAACTTAAAATCAGTTTTACTTTCGTTGCTGATTTTGGGTAAAAAACATTGATTTTTGAAGAACTTAATAGCAGCAGCATCCAGCGGCTGTTTAGGTCAACAGGAGATGGAAAACTTAAAATATTTCCCTATCACGAAAAGTGCTTAAATCATTAAAGATGTTAGTTAAAAAAAGTAACGATAAAATATAACTCTGTTCTGCCTTGTTTGTTCAAGGAAATTCTCAAATGTTAGACCGGAATATTTAGTTACTGCCTCCAAGAACGTTTGTTTTTATATAGAAACTTCAAGGCATTATCAATTTTTATAATCTAAGTTTGCCTCATAACTGTTGCTCCAACAATTTTCAATTACTATACAATAGTTATTACAAGTTTATGAAAGAACTAAAGTAATTTAACATTTTCAAACTCAGGGCCAGTTGTATACACAGTTATAGACTGTATGTTTGAATAAATTACCAATTGTGTATTTTTTTCCTGTTTAGATACTAATGCATTGTCTACTTCATTCGGTTGCCAATCCTAAAATTGAAAGTGGACAGGTACACATGTCGCATTTTTCAAATGCTGTTCCCAATCAGGCTGTCTCACCTGTTTTAATTTAAATTTTATAGGTGAAAGCGACCCCTACGCTGACCTGGGGTTGGGGAGACCACTATCGAAAGTGGATTAGTGGTAGTTTTGGGGTAGGCACCATTAATTCATTTAGACGATAGTGTATTTTTAGTACACTAAAAATGGTGCTTATAAACTAATGTCTTTCCCTGCTCGTGGGAAGGGAATTTTTAATAACATTCCATTTCTTGTTGCGTTTTGTTGTCGTAGGATGTCGCTACAATTTTAAACATACTAAAATGCATTATCTCGCCTTGACGTGCCTAGATCCAGAAACAGATAATTTTGAACGAATCAGCGAATTGCGAGCATGAATTAGACATGTAACACGATCAACCTTAATTTCATAAAAAATATTATTATAAGTCATCAAAACGTGTTTTAACACAAAATATTAACATTTCTTAGGGATGTGAAGATTCAATGAAATTCAAGATCCCGATTTGATGTGTTTCTTATGTATGGTAAAATAAATTTTAGTGTAGTTTTAAAGTAGGAAGCTAGTGGCATAAAAATTTTCCGATATGTTTATAGAATGCCGGAGATTTTTTCTCAGGCTTATTGAAATGTAAATGACGGAGAGTAGGACGGGAAATCATAAAAAAACGCCTATAAACATAGACACACCCATGTTTTTTGTACATGGTTGATCAAAATATTTTGAGCATAACAACATTTATAAGAGATAATTTATGTGTGGACACAACACCAATGTACGTGAGCCGGTTTCGTGCACTTAAAATGATAGCGGTACCTAATTTACTAACACCCGTATACAAAATAGCAGGGGTCTGTGGACCGAATTAAGGTTACGTGATTTTAATCCCCTCTAGGGCTCATGCAAACTAGTTATCGTTACACAGCGAAATCCTAACTAAGGACTGGCTTAGCATGTCGAAATCTATCCAAACTGGAAAACATGTAGCCTACTGTAAGTCATTCACCGTTCGAAAAATCCATTAAATATTTTGAGAACTTTTCATCGACTATTGACATCAAAGGGAGTTGTTACAGATTTCCTTGTCCATGAAAACCTGTTTGGTTTGAGGAAATGAGAAATTTGGCAATAACGGGATGATGTGATGGTAAAACTATGGTAAAAATTACACAGAATGTTAGTTTAAATTCTCCAGGGCAATATATGGAAATCTCTCAACTATATATTGCCTGAAATGATTTTATATATTAAGAATACTGCAGATTTGTTGGTTCAAGAAGCTGTTAATATTTGATAAAAATATAAGTCAAAGTTTCAGATAAAATGTCAGTTTAAATTCTTCAGAATAATTTATAGGAATCTCACGACTATGTTGTCTGGAACGATTTATAAATATTAAGAATATTCAAGATTTATTGGTTCAAGTAGCTAACTAGTTATTGATCTTTGGGAAACTTTGGGAAAGTATGGAGCAAATAAATAAATTTACAACATCAAGAATTATTTCCAGAATTTCCAGAAGAAGTTTTTAAATATGGGATTTTCATGGATCTTGAAGAAAATGTTAAACAATTATTCAAGAATTATAGATAAGTTTTTTAAATTTGAAATTTCAGAATATTTTGTTTACATTGAACTTCAAAGAAAACTCCAATCCATCGTTTTAATTTGGCAAATTGGTGTTTGAAAAGTCCTGAGCTGTAACGGGTACAAGTACATGTTTTAAATAGTTACACCACCCAAATTGCTTTCGCATTTATAATTTCAGAACAACATAGCATATACGTGAATAACAGTTTGTTCAACCTCTATCAAGAGCATTAGCCCAACTTTTATTTCAAATCTCTTTCATTTTAAATAAGCATTGTTGAGCCATATTAACTATTGTGCTCACTAGACTCAATTTTAATCATTTAAAAACTAGCAAAAGTGTCATCTAGCGTGAGTAAGCCCATTTTTCAACTAGCTTTTGTGTTATGTTCAGGAAAAGGATTTGGGTTTTTAAAGAGGATGGATGCAGTCTAGAAAATGGGTCACTTGTCTACTAGAAATGCAACTAACTTCCTGACTTTTTTGTTCTAGCATAATATGCAAAAATATGCCTGAATTTCAACTTGCCGGCTATAAATATTTTATAACATTTTTTTACTGTTCTCATTGTCTATTTCCAAAATAAGGTACACACTGAAATTCTTGATTTTTTTGTCAAAATTCTAAGATAACTTTGACCTTAATCCGGAAGTTCTACTGTATATTTTACATCTTTTGAATGAAATCTGTTTAAGTAAATGCTAACTTCGAGTAATATACGTTTGTTGGTAAAAATTTAAAATCATTTAAAATATTTGTTATCTGAAGCTTAAGCACGTGCTTCAGTTTAAATGATTCATTGCATAATTACTGATAATAACAGAAACTGTATAAATTAGGTGGATGCAAAATAATTCATTGATACAACAATATTACTGAAATTTTAGTAGATTCACAATACTGTGAAATAAAAATCATTAATATATGTAACGAGGGATCAAAATTTCCATTTTCTTGCTGAAATATATACTTTTAAATACTTTTAAGATATTTTTTGGAAAAAATTTGGAAATGCAAAATTTGGGTTTTTCCAGTAGAAATGATGGATGCTCTTAAGTTCTGTACCATTTCTACACATCAATTTAGAATTGTTAATATATTTAAAGCAAGGAAGACTAAAATTGTATTTACACAATTTAAAACATTTTGTGGAAAATATTTTTATATTTATGATGTGACTAAATTTATGATTTTGTCTTATCTAAAGAACAAGGCAGACTTGTAGAAACACTGTAATATTATACTTTTTTTTGAGAAAGTTATCATAAATTTGTAACAAAACTTTGGAAGTTATCTAAAAATACTTAATAACTTACCCCAGTGAAGAAGGCATAATAACGCCACCGCAATTGCGCTGCACGCTTTGATCATCATGTTCCTTGATTGTTTTAGACTTGAAAATCCCTCGGATTTCTGTTGTTGAAAATTGCAGTCGCTGATGTGTTTCTGATTCACCTCCTCCTTCGGATTGTGAATTGACGATCGGTCACCTTGTTTTGCTCACCTGTCTATGATGTTGATCCACTTGCCACAATTGCTTTTTGTATCCGCTAAGTTCACCTAACTGCTCATTGGCTGAGTCGGTAGGTGACGTCACGTTTCTCAAATCTCATTGTCCGTGTCGAAAAAGTATGTTTTTGAGTTTATGTGAAATAAAAAAATATTTAATTTTTCTGTGGGGTGATCCCCTCTGGGCAAATGACAACAGTGGCATCAGAGAATACAAATGAGAAGAGAAAACACAATGCAATTAGTCTAACAATTAATTGAAAATAAAGGTGAATAATGTACGAACTATACAGAAGCCAAGATTAAAGTGAACTGTAATTACTTAAAAAACCGAAGAAAAAAAGTTAAGTGTGAATGTCTGGCTTTTGTCCCATTTTAAGTAATTATTTTACTTCGAGATGGATGTACTTGGAGTCTATTGAAAGCTTACGATATGCTGATTTGTTAAAAATGTATCTTTTTCTGAACGGACACGTGGAAGTTTACAAAAATAGGAGTTTTAAGCACTTATATGCGGTAGCGTCATCTATTGGTTGCAAAAGATAGCCACAAATGGAACGTTCTTTCAAAATCACGCAATGATCATCTAAGAAAATATTCCTTATACCTTTTATTTTTTCTAGATGGTCTCACGATCTGTAATCTGTAGTATTTATAAATCCACAATTATAATAATTGAATATGTTCCTACAATTTATTTTTCTACAAGAGGAATAAATCGTTTTCTTCTTACCAGGTTTTATTTGAACAAAAAATTGTTATGCTTTAAATTATAAAACTTAAAAACAACAGCAGCTTAAAATGGAGCATGAAATGTAACGACGTTTTGATTTATTTTTCATACAAGTATTAACGTTTATTACGGACATTACTTGTGTATTCGGAACGAGTATTTCTTCTTGGGAAAATATATATTCATTATTAAAAACGGGAGAATCTTTCAAAGATTTTTATCGACGCTGAAATACCGGTAGTAGGAAGTGACGCCATTTTCGTGATTTGCATGTTAATTTGTATTGTTGGTTTCCAAGAGTTTTGTTCTTCAAATTTACTTTTAACAAGTGGTTAAAAATGGTATAACGGGTTTCAATTGAAAACACTTCGAAACCGTGTAAATATATCTTTGAATAGAAATGCGGTGGTGGTGCGGGAGTTTATAGGTTTGAATTGTAGATGCTTGCCATCGCATCCAAACACCTGCTGATTTTTTATATTTTATTTTAAGCAAGCATTAACACCCTATTTTTGAATCTCTCGAACTACCTTTGACCCACTATCCCCATTTCGGGTATTCTGAGCCCGTGTTTTGGAGTTTTGCATTGGCATTCATGATGGGGTCATCCATTTTGAATTTGAAGCGTTACATATTTTTTCTATACTTAATTTCTGTTTACTACCACCTCTGAAACACCTATTATTAATTATCTTGCTTGGTAACTTAATCGATTTGATATAAGGCGGTCAGAAGTCCATAAAATTAGTCATGCAATGCTAAAGTTTTATAAACTTTAGCATTGCATGACTAATATGGAAAACATACTGGCTTTCACCAGAGTATAGGATTATGTTTTCCGACCCTGACTGCTTTTCCCCCATTTTGATATTACAAATTTCTAAATGCACTTAGATATTTCATTTTTTTAAAAATATTATCTTATGAACAATACTTACTTGTAATTGTAAAGCATACTTATGCACAGACATAATAAGGACTTCAAATGTGTAACAAACATATATTTGATGCAAATAGACTAACTGTATACTTTTACCATTTTTGAATACATAAGGCTTGTAACATATTTGCATGCATACAGACTTTTAGCATACTTGTATACATACATACATTTAGCATCCTTGCATGCATGTACAGGGTGGCCACACAAAAAGGGGTAATCATTTTCATAAATTCATAACATTTTTGTTTTTTAGTAAAAGTAAATCCAATTTTGCACAAATATAGACAACAAACGTGCGAACAAAACAGCTATTTCAATTTGGTGCAAAAAGTGTACTGGACAAAGATTCGTGATGTCAAAGAGTTAAGACGCCGAATTCTGGCCGCTTGGGATGGGACTGATCAAACAGTAATCAACTCTTCAATTGCCCAATGGTGCAAGCGCCTCTGGGCATTTGTGCCTGCGGATAGAAGACACTTTGAGTACAAATTGAAATAGTTATTTTGTTCGTACGATTGTTGCCTATATATTTGTATAAAATTGGAATTACTTTGATAAAAAAACCAATAAAGTTTCGAATTTATGAAAAAAAAAATTCTTTTTTTGTGGTCACCCTTTATAGAAATCATAAAGTATATTTGATAAAATTAAAGGTTCTACTGTGGCTAAATATTTGTACAAATATGTCTTATTTTAAATCAAGTTTCTTTATTTTGCAATATACTATACTGCGTTGCTTTATTTAATATTAAAACGTGTGATAATAGCGTAGAAAGAAGACCATGCTAATTTTCAACATGCGGTAGATGGCGCTGTGGATGAGTGGCATTGACAAGCATTTTTTAATTAATCATTTGGGTGGTTTCTCATTAAAAAAAGGCCAACAGTTCGTTTATGGCGAGCCAATAACCAAATGGCAAAGACCTAACACAGGACGCTCACCTCACCATTAAATCAACACAGTGAGTGATTCTTAAAACAAATAAATAAAAACAGAGGGATGATTGAGATTCCTGATACGTTCCACATGTCGGAAATCGTTTGATGCGACTCGATTGGCTACTTTTATCAGAAGGTGCTCCAGTGCATTGTAACTGATATTATTCCAATAATCAACAATTAAATATTTAGCTCACTATGATACGCATTGATGAGGATGTTAACATTGTATTCATTTGCTTAATCTGCAATTTTTTTTGAAAAACCTGATAATATATAAATGATTTCATGTATTCTTGTAATTGCGATATGCATCTATTTGATTGCTGTTCATTGGCTGAACAACCTGATGTTTGTTAAATTAAAAAAAAATCAAGTAGAGATGATAGGAAGTATATTCTTCCTTAGGCTACAAATGAGTAATGAGTACCAGCCTAACTCAAAAAAGTTGTTTTGAAATTGAGGTAAGCCTGAATATTCCCCATCCCTTTCTCCTTCCACTACCTATTAACCCAGGAAATTTTTATCAGTTTTCGGCTTGTGCTTCCGAACATCTGGACGCATGCAGAATGGTCAGTAGGCCAACATCTAACTTGATTTGTCTTTTTTTTGTCTCTCTCGCAGAAATAACAATGAGTTACCAATATTTAGATACAGTATCAAACATAGGGGTAATAAAAAAACCCAATGCCATCTTTGTTACCATGTGTTTGCATATTTACAAAATACTCCTAGTTCTGTTGATATTTTTATTTACAGTGAGCGAAATACAAAAACTTGAGTTTTTGTAATTTGTGTCACAAAATTAGCATTGGTAGTTAGAAAAATACTGATGATCGGAACATGTACTCTATTACTAAAATTACTTTGGCAATAGAGTATCATTTTTTTCATATGATAAAGCAATGGCGGCAAATATGTACTATGCACTGTGAGTCATAAAAAAGTAGAACCCAATAAAAAAAATCAATCACAACTTCGTGAAAAATGCTTCGATTTTAATGAAATTTTGCACTTACATAGAACAATAGTGTATTAACAAAAATGAATTATAAAATGTGCTCAAAATGTTCGCAGGTGGCCTTTACATAAGCGCGGAGTCTAAAACATCATTCTTTGATTGACGAATAAGTCTTCGATATTATTAATCTTCGACATGTAAATTTTTTTCTGGAGTACTCCCCAAAGTTTGTAGTTCACTGGATTCAAGTCAGGATTGTTTTTTGGACAGTGGTTGGGTTCGATGAACTGTGGCGTTTCCAGTTGGAACAGTTCAACTGTTAATCGTGCAAGGTGAGCAGGTATTATTAAAAAAATCTGAGATTTGTTACATGTCCGGAACAAGTATTTAATTTAAATGGAACCATTTTTTTACGAAGATGTGATTTTTTTTATTGGGTTCTACTTTATTATGACTCACAGTGTAGAATACTTGCTATGCTATATTTTCATTTAACAAAATAAAATCATTAAACTGTCCTCTATTCTCAGAATTTTGAAAGAGATTGATCATTATTAGCAGAATAAATATAGCACAACAAATGATGCATTGGCAATATACGTACATGCCAATCTTTAATTAGCAATACCAATATAGACTCCATAAAAGCATTTACAAGAAAAGCATGGAAAACAGTGTTTCAATAAACATTTATTGGAAACAATTAGTCAGTGGTCACCTGGGGCTTCTACTCTGCGGGAATTCCAACTTGAGCTATTGTTCCACTTTCTTCTCTGACCAAATCAATCTTAAAAAAGGGCTCAATGGGTTGAGGCACCTTTGAAGGTATAAAAAGGTTTCAGATCTAATTAACGGAAATTTATGGTCGAAAATTAGGTTTTTAGGTTTGCACGAAGCTGATTGACAGGGTTGTCACATTCTTTGCATTTTCGTGGCAATTATTGGGCCAAGAAAAGCCTGGGAAATGTCAGGAAATTTGGCTTTGGGCTAAACCAGTGATAGAAACTAACTTGAGCGATAGCTCTGAGTGATATTTCTTGGGTATCTACATATACAACCCTTAAAATGTACAACTGATGGTGCCTACTCCTTGCTCATATTTCTAACTAAGTGGCAACTAAGTAGCAATTGCTGCTCTGATGCTTAACAATTTTTCTCCCATTATATACATATAATGTGAAAATTATCTTAATGTTCAGCATTTGCAGACGAGCATTTACGAAATAAAATATCTTTAGTTGTCTCTTTAGATGACAAGTGCAATATTGAGCACCTGCTACTAAAATAACATAAGATAAAATTCCCAATTCTAAGATTCAGAAAATATAAAAATGCAATGAATAATTTATAAAATTAACTTTAGTGTGATACCACTAAAGTAATCGATGATTAAAATGGTTAATAATCTGTTCATCTCTCGTTAATCTATCTATTTAATTTTGAATTAGTTAATGAAGCCTGCAAAGCTAGCCCATACAATTTAGATTTGCATAATTTGAAGCGTAATTGGCATCGGGTCTTATTGATAAAAATAACACAAACACGACTACACCTTAAACCTAAACAGAATATGAATCACGGGTAAAACAATCACTTTTATTCCGCCCTTAGATAAGATAAAAACACACCTAATAATAATGATACAGGTATGTCTGTCTAAACAATGGGTTCATAGTAAACTTGCTGCGGGTTTTCACCAATTATTTATTATCATATACAAATTGGAACAATTCATTTGTTATACTAATCGGCGTTTGATGAAACAAGCTTTTCGTGAAGTTTGAAGTTGAGAATTTAATTTGAAGTAATAGAAGTGCTATTGATGTTTTTTTTTTTTTTTTTTTTTTATTTTATAAAATTACAAGTTTACAAAATTTGAATGATTCCAAAATCTGTCATTAACTTGCCAAAATTATAAAACAGTGTGATTTCATTTATGATGTAAGGAAATTTTAGTTTTAACTTATCTAACAACGCGTCAGTTTCATTCTGAAATAACATATTTTCTCGCTAAGTAATTAATTTACACTGAAACTGGTAAAGATATTTAACGGGGTTTTGTGCAAGCGGCCATAAATGTTGTCGCGATTTGGAATGCTGTTTTTACAATGACAATTTAGGTCGTACTCAATTAAGGATCATTAAATATACAAACAAGGATCATTTTAGTCAGCTAGTAAGATACCTTTTGCTAATAAAACCTAACCAAGAGGAGAAAGTTAATATTTTTTTGAACTTTTAGGTTAGGTGCCTTAGGCCTGATTGCTAGTTTCACATACTCATTGGTCAATTTAAGTTTGCCGAATCCTTTAATTAAATTATGCAGTTGGTTTCGCTCGATTGTTTATCTTTCGTAAATGTGATCCAGTGAGCGTTAATCAAGCGATGACCTCAAAAAAATCTATCTAGCTTATACTTGAAATCATTGAAGGTATCATTTGCACTTAAATTTTGAACACACAAAAAAAAATGTCTTTGATTTGCAGTACAAATGAGGAAAAAGTTCAGTGAACTTTGGGCTGGATTTCATTTTGTGTTTTGGGCTTAACCAACGTGCCCAGTGGCTATTAATTTTAACCGAGAACTGCGTAAAGGATGGGCAGTAGGACATACAACTTTGGGAGTGAGTCTGATTATTTGGATTCAACAAAATAGTAATACCAAACTCCTTAACATGAAAAAAACAAAAAAAACTTGAGGGAATGAGTAGCAATCACTATTACAATCTAATGTCAATTTCATTAAATGCATTAAATACAGTATATGTATACATGCAATGCCCAAAACTTTGAAAGATTTTTATTTTTAAAAAAACAAGTATTTTCCATAAATTAAGTTTGCATTTATTTTGTAAAAAACAGTATGGCGATAATTCAAAATGTAGTCTCATTTCAAATTATTTCCATCTTTGTTTTTTAATAAATGGTAAAGTGTTTATTATTTGAAGCTATAATAGTGTAAATTTTGAATATTATTACCATCCATTGCTTGATTCTTAAGTTTAACACCAGCTGTTGTTTCAGAATTGTATTGTCATTTATTCATATCAAGATTCACCATATTGGCTACTCAAATATCATGACAGAATTTGAATTTCTAGGATTTTGATAGTATTGATTTCCTTACTTTTAGCTGTTTGGAGGATGCTAAATCTGTAGGTGGTGCAATATCAACCTGGGGCGCTACATCTTTTTTTTTTTGGAAATAGGATGTTTTGAACAATAATTTTAAAACTACAGCCTTGACTGAAGTGCTGATTCATATCGATGCCCTTAATTTTTACGGATGGGAGAAATTCCCAAAGTGGCGGCTCTTTCGGATGAGAGTTTAAACCGAGGTCCCGTGTTGAT
>JAQGBW010005574.1:0-11788 GCA_034698625.1 Julus scanicus
ACTTTTAGACTTGGTTTAAGGTACGTTTATTTATCTCAAATTGAAGTACTTTCAGTGCTCATGTAACCGCAGTATTTATCAATAAAAATACATAATACAATGTAATTTATGTATCATATTTCGCAAAATATACAGTATGCATCTTAAATACATGCAAATTTTATTCTTAAAAAATCCTAACCAACAGTATAAGTTACGTTACATACACTGTATGTATATATTTGGAACACCTTATCACCTATATATGCATTCTATGGCGATGATTTTTAACACTTTTCAGTGCACGACAAGTTACTCTACAAAACAACCTGGTTGTAAAACAAAGCATTTCCACGTATAATTAATATAAGACAGTGAAGAGACTAAACTGATAATAAACCCTTCCATAAAAAATGTTGTTGCTATACGAAATCTTGTTTCAATTTATCACAAAATCATTAAATTTCTCCCAAAATGTCATGTTTGGCATTTGAGAAATTTAATGAAACACAAAAAATTTCCGTCCAATCTGGTATTTCACTCCTAATATAACTGAATCAAGGGACCAAACTGATGGCATACCCAAACCCATACCATCGACATAAAGAGGACATTTTCTTTGTCTCGTCTTGGCAAAGAATCCCCCTCGTAATACAGAAAAAAAATAAGTGCTCTACCAGCTTTAAATATCGATGTTTCGCAACTAGTGTTTATTTTGCAAATACTTATCCTCTTTTATTAATTTTGCCCCCTTGTTTTTCATTTTAACTATTTTTGGGGTGCTCGTTAAGGAGGCTGGGACGTTGTCTTGGGAACGTGCGTACATGTGGGGGCGTCGCCATCTTTTTTTATTATTTATCTTCTTCAAATCAGTGGTGCTGCAGCCCACCCCTCAATCCCCTTCTCACTGTTTTATATGCAAATAAGAAGACGCGATCTATAATCAGGTTGAGCAAAACTATGCATACAATGGAGGACACAACGTATACACTTTTGCCTAAGCTGCTGGCAATTTGCATACGTGACGGTAGTCTGCATTTTGCCTTCTTTTTTCTTATCGTGTTTATATATAATTATTATTCCACTTTTTTATGAACCATTGGTTATAATTGCGCAGCAGTAGCGAGGATGTTTTGATCGAATCAAGTCATTTTACAATTCATATCATGTACAGTAATATAATTACGTATAATTTTAAAAAGCATCCAGGCATGCATGTTGTACATTTCATTAAACATGCCAAAGGCACCCAAGAGGTTACTAAATAACATGTTATAAAGTGTTTATTTTTAGGCGCACATGTTACATTTTTCCGAAGTTATTCAAAGCTTATAGTGTATAGACTTGGAAGAATTCTCATCATAGATTTGTTTACATTTCATAATCAGCTTTTTTAATATCATTAATATTTAACATGATGCAGAGCTCGTATTTTTCTCAATTTTTTCTTGTCTATAGACAAGAAAAAAAATTACAAAATTACACATTTTAGCAAGAATAACACAGAAGCATAATCCAAACAAAACATGGGATGATAAATATATAGAATTGCGACATTAAACGTATTACAGATGATATACATATTTTTATTTATCTTATGACAAAAAAAAAACCAGTCGTGGTGCTTTTAAAAAATTTCATAGATTTGCTATTTGCATATGCAAGTAACGCATTTTTTCAACTCGCTGATTAAAAAGTTTATGTCAATACATTCAAAAGTTTGTATCATACAGAAGTGTTTTGGGATTGTTTGACCTGCAGAGCATGTTATCCATAACCTTTAAAGTCAAACTTCAAAGTTGTCAAATGAGGCTTTCGATTTTAATTATCTTAAGAAAGATCCTCTGTAGTCGCAATAGTGATTTGACGAGGTTTTAATTATTTATTTGTAAAAATCCTATACTTTTGTCCGCTTACGTAACATAGCGATTTTTCCAGAATCACTTCAAACAAGTGTGCTAAGCGAACGAGGATTAGCCAATAATTGGTTCGCTCGTCGCAAAAAGGATTTTCTAGGCTGTCACATTTTGTGACAGCGAAGACACTTTTCGGTGAATGCTTCCGATCCGACGTTAAGCTTTGCGGCCCAAACGCTCGGCACTTCTTAATTCCACCGGCTTACGTTATTGTTTTCTTATAGCTTAAGACGTATGCCGTTCAGTTGCCAAAGAATGCCAACCTTGCACAATGGCGCTGCGTTGGTGAAACACGAAACGCTATTCTTTCCGTTTTTAAAGAATAGTTGACGCCTATTGTGAGTGTGTTCAAACAGTGCAGCCACGGTATACTTTGGATATGCAATTCCACAGCTTTGTTATGCAAAGCGGATCGATGCCAAAAAGTGAATGCGTAAAGCTTTAGTCCATCTAAAATGCTGATTGGTGGAAAGTTGGGCGAGGATATAAACTGCTCTAACTCTGTGCTTAAAGTGCCGCTAAATATAAAGCATTTTTCTTTCTCTACAGGGGTTTCCACATCACACGCAACATTTAATTGAAACGAACGAAAGTTGGGCCAACGATTGAACTCATGGTCGCGACGTCCATTTTTCAGTGAACACCCTTAAAACTTCAAGCATGGCTTGCGGGATTAAAGCTCTGAAAAATAGGCCATGCCACTAATGGTGATTTATAGATGGTGATATATAAACGTTATCAATAAGCCAGGCAAGCCCAACTATTGCGGCGATCATAAAGCCCATTTACAGAATTTCCATTTCCAGGAAGTAACAACAAATCAGTGATGACCAGATGAAAATTCACAAATAAAAATTCAGCACAAATATGCTTCCAGACAAATTGACTATACGGAAGAGATATTCCACACGAGATATTACAAGAGGCAATGTCAACAAGAGATATTGACTGCAATATAGACATGAGAGATATTGACTGCAATAGACATGAGAGATATTGACTACGGAAAGAGATGATTGGGCTCCTAGTGCCAGTATGCCCACAAATAGCACTGTTTATTAATTTGTATGCAAATGGAATACTGTATATAGAGACCGTCAACTATTTAATGACCGGACATGTTTAAAATAGAATATTTTCGATAACTGGCCAGCTGGCGATTTGTGTTTGCCGGCTGCGGGAATATCAACTCAAAACTCCAGGGAGTATAAGTAGCCGCGGTTAGCCAAACGCAGTTTGCAACGCGCCAGAGAACGAAATTAAAAATGTAGAATAATTTAATAATTATATAATGTTTGGATATGCTGCAAGTTATTTAATAAAATCTGGTAGTGGGAATAAGGAAATCTCGCCTAAATTATTGAATTACACGCGACCACTTGATGGTGGAAATTATTGACATTGTATAATGTTGCATTATTGTTTACGAAGCCTATATTAGAGACCGAATTTTTGAAACAACTGACCTCCGGTCGATTTTCAATATAAATTGAATCGGCCTATGCCTTTCGTGCAAATATAATACTATAGGCTGGGCTTGACCAGATCAATAATACAACAATTTTAATTTCACTATTCGTAATAAAGATATATTATGCTCGGTAAGTGAATTCCAGAAAGTACTTAAAAGCGTTAGAGAATTTCTAACATAACTTAAGGAATGAGGCACTAATGTCTAATGGTACTCGAATTATTTCAACTAAAGCCTGGTCTCCACCAAGATGTACATTGTACGCATGTGTATATTCACGTTTTTACAAAATTTACAAAATGGCAGTTGAAACAAACCCGGATGGCAAACTTTTTTGCATATGTTTGTAGAAACGTGTATATGCTACAGTCAATGTGTCAACTAGTCATTTTACAAAATAATTGGTATTTGCAGTTATTTTACAAAATGACTGAAAATTTAACTTGATTATTTATTTCACTTATTGCCAGGTTAGGTTAGGTTATTATTAATCGGATGTCATAATGTGACCAGTCATTTTGTACAATGAACCAGTCATTTTACAAAATGACTGGCTTGACACATTGGCTGTAACATATATACTTACAATGTACGTCTTGGTGGAGATCCGGCTTTAGCTAGCAGACTTCAAACATTGAACTCCGGAATCCTATAGGATGCACCATACGATTTTTTAAAATTAAATTACAAAGTAAAACGATCGTTTTGTTCAGAATTAATATCATTTCAAATATTTATGCTGTTTATAATTTTTATGAAATGCAGTAATATCGATTTTCCTGTAAGCAATGTCACAATTTTACTTTAAGCCACCTAATAGGTATTTAAAATGCATACTGATTATCGAATCCACTTATCATTACAGAGCAGTATGGACACTTGAATATTTTAAAATGGATATACATATACCTAAACGATTTTTTGAAGAACAAAAAAGTTTCAACGTTCTAAGCGTTCAAGAAATTGTTTTAAAAAAATATATATATTTATGGTTCTGAATCGTATGCATGATTATGGTTGCATTGTGTCGCAATTTATTTTCACTAGGCTCCATAGGCTGGAACCTTGGGTCACTTAGGACCTAAGTGCACTTATGCAGCTTATAGACAAAGCAAAAAAATAAAACATGTTTGCAAAATGGAAGGCATGTATTATCTAAGAAAACTGTGCTACAAGGCATGCAGGAGCAATGTTAGTTTCAATCATTCATATGGTCGATAGCGTGAACAGGGAAGCAAATGTGTATGTGATGTGGTCATTAAGGTTTCTTAAATAAGTCAAGGCTGCATCTTGTATGCCTAAGTACCATTTGAATCATGAGGGAATATGTATAATTCAAGGATGCCATTTTTTGCTGTTTATTAAACCTTCCTTCACATAAATAAATAAGCAAACAGCACGAGACTGTACTTAACCAGAATTACTTTTAAATAAATAAGTTTTGACAAAGTAAGCCACATTATTAAGATATTTATGTATAAAGACATAAAATTGACAGCAGCTGTCATAAACTATACCAGTTCGTAACATAATTAAGATTATTTCATAAATGAGTTTAGTTAAGTTTACTAAACATAAAGCAAATGTTACCATCACATAGCATATAACATTCACCTAAATTTGTATGGACACGACAAGTTGTTGTTAAAGTTTTGGAAGACAAACTTTCAAAAATATTTTACTGAAATGTTGACAAAAAATACGCTATTAAAACCTGTTATCAAGACTAATCAATTAATGTCTGTCTGGAACAAGATAAACAATTAAGTGAAGATGGCCATGGGTAATTACCGACAAGCTACTTTCCTAATTGCATGTTGTACAATCACCAAGTGATGTTTAGGGTAAATATCGATCAGGATGATCCATATTTGTGTCATTGCATGTTGTTGGAACTGAATAAGGCCATGAGGCATAAAAAATCTTTTGATATGGAAGCGAGTTGGAAAGTTATCATATAGCTATGATTCAGTTGAAGGACATTTTCCTCTTTCATATAAAACAACATTTGATTGAATAAAATATATATCTAAACATGCTCTTAATTTTAATAATAGGGACATAGCACCAGCCAGAACTGAATTCCATGCAATGCTGCATTAAAGAGATAAATCCAAGAATTTAACTATTGGCGTATATCTGGCATAGTTTTGATAATAAATTTCTATATAGTCGATGATATTTCATTATCATTTATGGAAATTAGTTTCAGAGATATTGCCAACATGATGATTCATGATAATTCGGATAAAACAGCACATTTTCTAAAGTCAGCATATAACGGGCTTTCTGTTCTCGCCTACAGCTTTGCATGCTCTTAAATTAAATCTAATATGCCCTTACTTCTTTCTTCATTCTGAAATGCTTTTATTTTGGGTCAGCAACCATGAAAGCTAGGTTTTGAGATCTCATCATGCTACGCAAACGTGTATTATACGTGCATTTCAAAATATGATTTTTCGCCATTTTCTGCGACATTGGGCAATTTTATATAATACATGTATACTACTATATGCATACCGTGGAAAAAGAGCTGGAACGGAACCAATATTAAATATGCTCGAGAGGTTTTAGAAATTTGTTACTCGGCAATAGCGTACAAAAATATATTATTGAAATAGGTAGCGGGGGAGGAAGTTTCAGAATTACATGGGGAACCACGTGAGAGATGAAATGAATGGGATTCAATTACGGTGAATAGACCATCCAGTGACCCAAAATATCAAGCACGGAGCATGTTATATTTTACAGGAGATTTCGTGTCATTAAGTATGTCACAAACCATCAAAAATCCGTCCAAAGTATTGGAGATGAGCTATAGATCCCATCACCGAACATCCAAAAATTAAATAAACCATATCTGTAGCCTAGATGAAATACTGTATATGTCGTGTTTTAATAGTTTTCAGATTTTAATTGGATATACAATCTCAGATTTGTATTACCATTTAATTCATGTCGACCCATGGAAATGGCCCTAAGGATAGAACAGCTATCAAATTTGCTTATTATTTAATGCTATTTACCGAGGGCATGTATTATTGAGCCTTTCCATTAGCTTCAAAATGGCGAATGGAAGAAAAAAATCTGATTACACAGTTGAATATGGAATTGATATTTGAGGATTCAAGTTCATAGTTTATAATTAAGGGGAGCGAGCTTTACATGTCAACCAGAGTGATTTATTCATATTTGAAATAACGTTTCGGTATACATTCTTGCATTCTTGATGCCTTCATTTAGTTTGTGATTTTTAAAAAACATTAAACATAAAGATAGGGGAAAACTTTTAATTAGAACGTTTGCAAGGCTAGGAAAAATTCGTGGGTGCATTTACAGACTTATAATTATCGATCGCTAAATTACAACGAAACAACATTTTGGTTTCTAGTACGCATAAAGGCATCCTTGCATAGCACAAATGCATGTCATTAATGTTTACTGAAATTTAATTACAGTGAAACCTCGCTTAACGAGCACCTCGCAAAACGAGTAATTCGCATAACGAGCAATATAATTTTTTTTTAAATGACTCGCTTAACGAGCGACGTTTCGCATAACGAGTGACGTGGATAGGGAAATCCCCGAATTCTGCGAGTGTTTCGCATTACGAGTAAGACTCCGGAACGAATTATGCTCGTTATGCGAGGTTCCACTGTATACTTTACTGCAAGCTTGAGTATACATATAGTGATATTCGGCATGGGTTCCCTGTCATAGATGCGTGCTATATGCAAGGTTACAAACATTCGAGAAACATCGAATTTAATATTTAATGCTTTAAAATCACACAAACCAAGAGCGTGGCGTGCAATATTATACATTCTATTCGTTTACTGGAATTCTCGCATTATTATCACAACTTTGTAATCAGATTTTCCCAACAATACGGCCATACTTGAAATATTTGCGTGGCCCAAACATATATGGCAAATATGTATACGAGTGAATTTAGGTACTTCATTAAAATATGCAGCATATACAAAGAGCAAAGCCGAAAAATACACTTTTGACGAAATATAGGATAAAGTTGCTATTTCCCATAACTGCATTTATTGCATTCAGTAAAGAAGATTTGCGGGACAGATTCCAGGGTCCAAAAACCCCTATTTACACCACTATTTACGCAAGAATGAGCCGATTTGTGCTGCAGTCAAACCAAACACCGGTTTCTACCTTATCATGTGGAATGCAATATCCATTATCATCCATGAATTCTATAATCTTGCGGGAGTAGCCTTCCTTAAGTTTCGTTAGGATTTAGCGGCTGCATTGCGTAGCCGGTAAAGTAATTATGAAAGTTTCTCAGAGCGTCATTGCCCAGCCATGGATAAAGATATGATTCGACAGAAATTAATTCAAGGTGGAATTTCTGTAGCCCAAACGTACAAGTAATCTCGTTTTCTCAACCATCTTGCGGTCTGTTCCACAAATGGCTAGCGATAACATGGAAGGGAATGTCCCCCGACAAAAATCAAACAGCCATTAAAGCTGCGACGCTGGCATTTTTATTACGCTCTAACCTGTGCAACGGGCAGGCCTCATTATTGTCACGGCTACTCATAAAATCCCCGTCTTGGTTATCCCGAGACGCATCAATCGCGGTCAGCTTAAATTGTTTTGATGAAGACAGGGGCTCTAGGGCCAGCATCGAGTTAATTGACGACAGAGTCATTAAAGGCACAAGTGCCACTACACAATGTACGGTGTTGGAAGAAACCTCATTACCGAAGGCACGGGTCAATGGCAATCGTGCCCTTGGAGACTGCACATCAAAATAGCCAACCGCAACAAGTACCTTCAAAACTTGTTGCAACACGTGCAATGATGGGATTATGCCTACATGTGAGATTCTGTGTATTCTTATAGCAATCATCGATGGCCTTTCAGATATAGAAACTGACCTGAGAACCAAAACACGTATTGGAAGCTGGCTGAAGTACACGTCTTTAGTTTACAAGCTGTTGTGACCATGATGATCAAGGCACTCATTTCAGACAGATATGCCATCTCATGTCCAAACAACATGTGGTGAATTTTTAATGAATTTATAAACTGAATAAATTTAGAACTTTTTTAAAACACCAGTCCATGTTTTTTTCATTATCCAGTTAAACTATTTGGAATTATTATTGATTCTGGAATAAATAATTCAAAAGTTGTTGCTCATTATAAACGCCTGCTACCTTATAATTTCGTTAAAGTAATCAAGATTTAGAGCAGTTGGGGTCATTAGACAACTACAACAATATAATACTATTGGTACTGTATCTCAATGGTAAAAATATATTTCAAAGAGTGGATTTTACGAAGCTAGCTTTTATAATGCCCACACAAAATCATTTTTCCAAGAAACCGTAGAAATGCAAGTCATCATTCCGGGATTTGCAAAATAAGCATTTCTTTAGCAAAAGCACTATTTGGAAAATACAACAACGCACGCTCAAGGACCAAAGCATTAACCTATAAGCCACTTGTGTTTATCCCATCCAAAACGTTGAATCTGTTGGATTCTGCGAACCATTCAGGTAGCACTAATGACAGCTGCCAAAGAACGGTTTCCAGTCTGACTACAGCATATTGTTATTTCTGAACAAAAAAAACTGCAACAAAACAAGAGGGATATAGAACAGCTTGATAAGCGAGTGAAAAGAGTGCCAGTTATGAAAAGCCAATGAATGGCAACGCGATAGATGAATCTTTTGCACACATTGTCTCCTATTCTTCTTATAGTCTTTCCCACACAATTGTTCAATATTCTTTTTTAAATATATGTATGTATATATCCCCCGTGTGGTTTCAAGATACTGCACTTGCCATCCACATTCCTTACACTAATTTTAAATATCTACATAAAAGAACGTAGAGTAAACGCACAGGCGCTTCTTATATATTTCTTACTATTCTTATAAGGGAACATTTTCACTTCTTTTGGTTTATTGACACATTACCTATCGCATACACTGAGATATATTGGCAAGAGCATCGCACTATAGAGAGAACGTGTCACTTATTTTCACAGAGAACAAGTCATATAACGTTTTCAGTATCGCAAACAAGCATAGAAAATCAGGCACAATATCACCCATGATCGTTGTAGTATTTTATATAAGAAAAACAGTTAAGAATTTCTTGGTTGAATTTGATACAACTACAAATAATGTTTAACTTAGATCATCAGGTATTCAAACTGGGGTTCGTTAACGTTTTCGAACAGCATGTGATAAATAATTATGTATCACGTTTCTTATATATACCTAGGTATTTCAACACTTCTGACCGTCATGATGTCGATAGTGCCACTTTTTTCAACAATGGCATTCAGAAAGGAAGATATCGCCTCTAGACAGGCTAGACAGTAAAGTGCCTACAAATCTTTCGATGATCTTCGGAGTGGCAAAAGATGAATAGGAAAAAATCTCAACAAAGCTGCGCAGCAACTATGCATCTAAATGGAGATATATAAGCCATTAGCGACGGATTCAACAATTTTGTACGTAGACGTGAATTGCCTCGCGCTACTGTATTTCAAATTTAATTACGTTGTTTGTGTTTATGAAAAACCTAATTAAAATAAATGGGATGGAATTACAGTCTGCGTTCTCAAGAGAGGTAATGAGTCAAAGGAGAGAATGCAGCGAATATACCGGCAAGTGAACACTTACAGGTTTAATAGCAATATCAGCATTTTTTGTTTGGTTAATTAAGTTGATATTGAAACTAGAGATTGTTACTCTTTCGCCTCTACTTATACTCCAGCCGTTATATTTTAAATATTATAGAAACACTGACCTGGATTTTTTTAAAACTGCGAGGGAATTAAGAATAGAAAATGACGCCTCCGATTTACCCTTTTGACATTTTGAAATCTACATATAATGTATATAGATATTATTACGACCGACAGCTATACAGAAATTTAGATATTACGTTCAAATTATGTAATCCAAACTGCCAATATGAATAATTATAGTGCGTACGAACGAGAGAAGTGCATGCCCTATTAAAGCGTCCATAATGTTATTGATGAGCATAGCAACACAAATTTTGGGACCACTTACCAAATAAAATTTAAATATAAAATTGTGTATTCTGAAAAGTTTGTAGTGAGGACGTGTTTTTATTGTTTTTCTCCTCTCTTCAATCGATGTAAAGTTTTCCTCGCTTATCTCTACAGCATTTGAAGCCCGATATGGGAGGACATAACGGCTTAAATAGTTACCACAGATGTATCCATTTAAGTCGTTATATAAACAAGGAATCTAAATGGTGATACTTATCGCAGTCAAGATATGGCAAAAGTTACGAACTTGAGTGCGACACACTCAATATGGTATGTGCTGCTATAGGCTCGTTATATAAGCATATAGCAAAATACAGAAAATGAAAGAGTATGTTTAATCAATTTGCTTTTTGGCGGATATCTGAAATAACATCTGGAAAATAGAGTGGCAGTGAAAGGGAGAGCGCGTTATTTTCCCATTTGATAACAACCTTATCAACAATGTATGTGCCCCTGTACGATAGTTTCATTTCACCTGAGGTGCAACAGAATACGTAAAAGGCGCTAACGACTGGGAACAAGTAGGCTAATTTGATTTAATCACGGAATGGCGGCTGTAACAATCCGCAAATACTCCAAATAATTACGAGTATGTCAGAAAATGCCAACAAATTTAGTAGTGCTTGAGACGTATACGCCACCCCTGACCCAGTTTACAAGATCAATTTCTCTGTTCGACCTTCATTAGTCAGCGGATTCTTTTTAAATCCCTGGAAAACTGCAAATAAACTTTATCTTAGTAAATTATGGATGAAAAATTCTTTAGACTGAACAATGTTCTCAAAACTCAAAAAGTTGAGTTAATTGGCACAGACATGAGATATGGGACTCAAGGAAGATGCGTTTGTGTAGGGAAATTGAAAACAGCTTATGTTATTACTGTATTACTTTAGGGCTACTCGATCAGCAGCATAACAATAAAATTTCGGTAATTCTACTCATGCAGTGTAATATCGGTTCCATGTGATTTTCCCCAAAACAAAAATCCCCAAACAAGTATCTCCACTCAATAATCCACAAAACAATACTCTCCATGGTAAAAATCCACTAAGTAAAAAAGTTCCAAAAACCTAATTGAACAATACTTTGAATTAATTAAATATAGCATCAATTTGGAGATTTTGTTCCTTGGAGTAAGAAGGTCAATGAAGATTGTTTTGGGGATTTTTGAGGGGAGATATTTGACTGAAGATTATTGACTGGGGAAAATCACCTGTATAGCAGGTAATCTTAATTAATTGTTTGTTTGTTTGTTTGTTTGTTGATTTTTAACGTTGGCCTTTTTCTGCAACACGAGGGCTAAACACCAACGCCAGGGGATGAGCCTTCAACACCTACCTGGGAATTTAGCCTACGAGG
>JAQGBW010005575.1:0-11787 GCA_034698625.1 Julus scanicus
TATCGTTTTTATCGGTCAGCTCTGTTGTCTGACTGTTTTAAACTGTATATAAATAAATAATAATAATAATAATAATACATATCAAACTCTTGTAACAAAGACGAGAAAACATTAGGACATGCTCGAGCATGGACTTTATTTTAAATGAGTCGTTATCAAACCAGGTATAAAGAGTGTTTACAAAGACATTAGTTGGCTCCGAAGCCACCTTGGAAGTGAAAAATAGAGCTAGTATTACGCTGGCCGGGTCAAAAAAACATATCCACAAACGATAATGATAAAGTTGTATTTGGGGCGAGTGAAAATGGACGCAATTAGGGGCGTCGTCTGAAAAATGTCCAGTTGACAATGACAAATGCTTAGGTTGAGTCCAGAAGTAAAACACCTGTATAGAAGTAAGACGCGATTAACTCGCGATAATTAATAACAGAAAATTGCGCGGTGGACGATGGCGATAGCAGATAAAACAACGCGTTTTAAATGCTAAATTCCTATCGGTTTATCAGGTTTTTGCAGCGAAGAGAGCACTTAACGATTATACAAACGCATTAGTCTCATAGTCTGACCGAAAGTCATTAATAATTATTAAAAGACAATGAAACGACCACCGTGTTGTCATCGTCCAAACAACGGCGCATTCCCCCAACCACTCACAAAAAAACATCTAAGACACGTATCAATATCAACGCCTCAAGTATATACACTTTTCAAACTGCAATCACTAGCAAATCGAAAAAAATTTAAAATGTTATTTCGGATTTACAATTTTGCACTTTTAGACAATTGTGGACAAAAAAATACGAGGCATCTTAACGAAATCTCACTGTACCCCTATTCTCTCTAACATAATCCCGTACCACACAATTGCTCAAATCGCATGATCTTGAGACTGAGCAGTGTCTCAAGTCCCAGATACATACCACAACTGCACAGAAAAATTGTCTAAACGAACTGAAGATTGCCAAATGTGAGACTCGGCAACCGTGGCAGGGTGTCATCTCAAGATTTAGCTTATAAACTTGAGATGCAGTTTAGAAGAGATGAGGCTTGAGCTTCAGTTTGTTGAGCAACTGTGGTATTTGGGTCTTAGCTTACGGCACACTGATCCAAACCACAAAGTATCGCGGCACACTTGTTGACAAACAATCGGACACATGTATATAGTGCATCCAAACTATATATATACATTCCAGCTCCTTTATTACGGCACAGCAATTATGTTTGATGGATTTTACAAATTTAATCTATCAGCAAGTATCCCGTGTCATAAAAAGTGGGTTAATGCTTATAGATTTCTTACCCTCGATGATTGGTAGTAGGTGTCCGTGTAATGTTTTTAAGTCTGCCACGCATGCATAAATAATATTAACCATAATTACAATCGTTAGTATATGCGAGAACACGACCCCATTATCAAACTGAGATCTGTTATTAGACTCGTCGTATATAATGATGGACGTCGTATACATATTGGGCTGGACGCGTCCACCCGACTACACAGACACATCTGCGAGGGTCAGCGTGGGCAATTGTCACGTTTTATGATATCACCTCTCATGCAGAGTGGGCAGGACACGCTCGAATGACAATTAAAAAAAAGCCCAATACATATTATTATTATTATTATTATTGTAAAAACTTCTGAATACGATCGACACGACATTCCGAGAACAAGTGGGTGGCCAAAATAGGGTTCACTCCGGTCGCACTTTGCATCCAATTAGTGACCAAGCACGGAGTGACTTAAATATAATTGCACGTTTGTTTTTTATTATTAAGTAGAACGCCTTTCCTTCGACACTAACTTATAATACAAGAAGAAAAAATACCCTTTCAGGTCATCTTAAGTATAGTTAACAAAATCCATTAACGGAAGACTTAAGCGGTAGTCACCTCAAGTATGATGTATATGTTGGTGTTCTGGTGCAGTGCATGGTTATTTGATTGTTTAGTGGGTTGAGAATCTCACTTTTAAGCCGGATTCACACTATTGCGTTTTTGTCCGTTTTTGCTCGTTGCGCGGCGCTGCGTGTGCGTTCACGCAAGAAAAACGCGCACAAACGCATCTGACGCCACGCGACGGACCCGAAACGTGTATGCTTCACCATTGCAGTGACGTCACGTTGCATTGCACGACGTTTCCCTGCGTTTGCGCAACGCGACGCACGCAAATGCAGCAGTGTGTAGCAGGCTTTAGTACTTTCGATGGCGTATGTCTAATTAGGTTTGTTTTCATTTTGAGTTGATTGGATTATTGTATTCAACTTAACAGCTGCAGCAATTCTATACAAGTACCACCACACTGTGAGACCATTGAAGTGGGAGAGGTAAGTTTCATGCAAACTGTATAGTCTGGTAACTATTAGCAGTTTAGATGGTCTGTCTCGAATTACTAATAGATGAGGATAGACGTTGACATAGCAAATGGGTCCATGAGAAATCTTAGGTTTTGCAGAGAGAGTCTTGGACTCCAAAATTCGGTTGTCTACCGAGGGTGTTACCGATTCAAGAAATATTTCTATAAAAATCCGTGCAAAACCCACGTAAAAGCTATTCGAAACCCAGTTTGAAAACCACTGGCCTCGCCCATGTAGACGTGGTCCACTGTCCACTACAGTCCACTGTAGTAAATAAAACTCAGTAACTAATGTTATCCTGTACATGCATATCGATTTATAATGGGCCATCCTATTGTATTTTGAAAAGCGATTCTCATCAGCAGTAGTCTCCTCCAAGATGCTCCTGGCTTAAAATAACTACAAGAAGTGGACAAGATGAGAGGAAAAGATGTTGGAAGATGAAATAAAAGTCCATCCGCATAGACATCTCCATGTCTGTCTGGTACGTAAAGGTCAGCGTCTATGAAAACGCCATAAATCGCCACATTGCGAGGAGGGGTTTGTCTAATTGCGAGTCTCTTCTTTCGCCTCATTGAATCCACTTGGCAATAAATGAAAGCGGGGCACAAAATAGGACGATGTTAAGCTGGCGTATTTTCAAAAGCTTTTCGTTCATCGAGGGAAAAAGTAAATCGTCGATGAGCAAAAGTTAATTAAATGACGCACCGAGGGAGAGCCAGTTCACCGATATATATTTATTTAAATGGCGTTGTAATTGTCTTCCACTTCCCTCTACCGTTTCGATACTATCGCTTTTACGACACGTTTTAGACGATAAAAGCAAAATATACACTAAAATCCCACCGCCGTCGCCGTTCAACTTTTAAACGTTAGCTCCTCATAAAACGTGACGAAAATAACTAGTCTGGGGCTCAACCCGCATTTAAACGCCTTCAACCCTTCTTCAGCACCCGCCATGGAACAAGGGGTTGACGATTTCCACCATATACACGGCGTTAATGCCCACTTTGATAATGACCCGTATAAATGAGTCGCGAACCCTTCTCGTTAATATACTTTACCAACAACCATTTTCGTAAAATGCGCGGATGTCCTTACACAAGAACGAAACTAACTGGCATTTATCCCAGCTTAATTATCACCCCCAAAATATAGAAAAAAATTGTAACTCAGCATTGCTAATCTCACCAATACTAAACGATGAGTAAAATTATAGAAAAATAAACAGATAATTTAACAAAACCGAGTATTTTTATAATATAATAAAATAAATCTCTTAGTCCCAAATATAGTATTATGCATAGTGGTCGAACTTTTCATACTACAATATATATAAGGACCGCAATAGTGCTTTGGCCGTGCAGTGGCGGCTTGTGCATATAGGCACTGTGGAACTGCAGCACCCCCTTTCACTTGATAACCTTTCACCTCGATAACATATAATATAAAAGGTCCTTTTTCCTTTAATTCTTTCTAATTTAATTTATTCTTAATCTACTCTTCCCCCAGTTAATGAAAAAAGATTTAAATTTTGTTATGAAACTGCATTTCACTGTGGTGTTTGACTGTTACACGCATGCGCATATACATAGGAAGCTGCGCGCCGGGCTGCGAGGGCGAGAGAGCACTGTCGCTCCGCAGTGACGACTGGCGTGCTTCGCAGAATTACTCCGCAGCACCCCACTAATTTTTTCTACGAGCAGCCACTGACTGTTGCTCATATGCAGTCTCATCAGGCAAAGCGAATGATCAGAGGCCTCAGGGTCGAAACGACCTTAACCTATTCTCAAACTTTCAATGGGTGAGAAGCTCTGTTTGCTTAAAAACTGAAATCCAGCGGACCCGAGAATGTGAGTGACGAGTGAGCCACTTTCGGTAAGCAGAACCGGCGCTGTTAAATGAACCAAACGCCGGGTTAATTAAGGAACTTATTTACCGACGCCTGTGGTCAGTAGGTCCGGATTAGACATCTTGTACCGGAGAAGCATATTTTACGGACTGCGGACGTTTTCATTTCAAGTTGTTTAAAGTATATATTATCGCAGTGCCCGCAGCGCCATCTACGAAAATGAGAAAGATGCGTCTTAACTGCGTGGCAATTTGCTGGATTCGCCTTAACAGCTCGTTAAGTGCTCGTATTGCTCCATGTTGCGGACGATAACAAGGCGTTGGCACCAGAAGGCAGCAGTTTAAAAAACGATTCCACCCCATGGATGCACTCACTCTGTGTGCACGTCGTTTGAAAAAGAAAATGGTTTTTTATCTAACTAATAGATTAATTTGGCAATCAGGAGTGGAAGTAACGAGGACTTAAAATAACTGCCAAAGTTCTTCTCACAAGACTCGGTTGCGAGAGCATTTCCTGTAACACGTACGGATTGCAGATGCTTCTTCTCCTAGCTATGAGAGAAAATTGAACGTGAGAAATCTGAGGGAGGGTTGGAAAAAAAAAGCAATTGTAACGAAGAGAAGAAGAAGCCTCTTCGCAATTGCTCTTCCAACAATTAAGGAATGAATTAAAGGAAAGAATAAAAAAAATATATCGTCGCTGATGCGGAAATCATTAAAAAAAATTGTACATTTTATAATGATGCCGAAAGCACGCGAGGACGTTTTTATGTACGTCAACTGGATTGTAAACGATGATTCAGCCAGCGGATGATGACATCATTTACTAAATACGACTGTCAATTAATAGACTCGAACAATTACCTCAATAGACAAAAAATAAACTTCTCGAGCACACAATTAGACTATACACAGGGGAAAACGCTGTTTTTTCATGAAGGAAATCTAAAAAATGACATATCATGCCATCGACGCATAATTTAGACAATTTCACACCACTTTATCCTCAAGAATTAACATACCATATTACGTACGCAATTGTTAGTGGTATACAACGATTCAATGCGCTGATTTGTTTAAAATTATACACATCCCCGTACGCAACTATGTTCGCTACCTTAACTATCCCCATCATCATTGTGGTCAATAACTACAGGGGTACTCAAACGAACTTTTCAATTTGGGCAGTTGGGCTATCTGCATTTTGCACACATACAAGGTGCATTAAGTAATGAGAAAGAAATTGTTTTATTCGAATAGAATTACAATTCAATATTGTCTCCCTCAAAATTACTTCCTCGGACCACACAGCTTTGGAGACGGTTCTTCCAATCCTCATAGCAGTGCTGGAACTCGGATACTGGAATAGCCTTTAGCTGGTCGGTTACAGCCGTTTGAATGTTTCCGAGAGTCCCAAAATGAGGTCCCTCCAGGTGATTTTTCAATCTCGGGAAGAGGACCTCATTGTTTACAGATCGAACGCTACGTTGCCAGTCTCATTACTTAATTTACACACCTCGTATGTTTAAAACGTTGAATTAATACCTTTGCATGCAGTTCAACTGTCATAATGTGAAAATGCATTTATAGATTTTCAATCGCTCCGAGGACATTAAGCGGCGATTTGGAGCAAGACGTCACATTATAGACTAAACTAATTTTTCAGCGTGTCTCGATTAAAAAAACCACCTTTAATTAGTATTAAGAATGGACGGGTGCTTAGGCTTGAGCAGAGTAGTCACCAGAGGGCCGTAGATCGCGGCTGTAAATATAGGATGGTAAACCGAGGTTGAAATCGTTTCTTCTTCGCAACGATGTAATTTGTGAGAGAGAGATCATAGACGAGAGTGCGAGAAGCGAGTGTTTATATAAAATGTAGGCCCCAGTAACAATCGATCGATACAACAATGAGCTAGAAATTGGATAACTACTAAGAGCTGCAGCGAGCAGAGCGCATTATTACTAAAGGGGATTAATGTTCGCAGACAACTGGAATTTAAAAGAGCGACGGAGGCAAAATTCAAAGAAAACATTTTAAACGGAGGAGAATCAAAGATTACGTTAATTACATTCAAATTGCACGCACCAGCATATATCGATCGTCGCACCACTCTATAATAATGTATACAGGACGAGATTAATACCGCCCTTATCGATTATCAAGAAATGTATACATGGCGCGAATGAGTGCATCGTCTATAATCCATTAAATTAGATTAGTTTTATACGGAAAGGCGAAGCACAAACCAACTTCACTCGCGGATACACCTTCCTCAAAATCGTATACAAATTACAATAAAAGTAATACATACAGACGTCGTGGGAAATACAAACATATGTAACAAAAAAAAAAAAAACAATCGCGGCACACATCCAATTGACCCCTTCCGCTACTTCGAATTAATTATAACTTATGATCAACACAAGTATACAAACACGATTATACGTGTGTTACCTGGGCAGAATACAAGTCGGGAACACCCTCTATAATTTTTCTTTTTAGCTCGTTATCTGCAAAAATGAGATTATAATTGGTGTCCATATTACCAGAGATAGTTATTAACAGTATAATAAATACACGTAATTTTCTATAAAAATTAAAAACTGCCAATGTGCATTGTCCTCATTTTACGTGACATTATAAGTTTAAATCTGATAAACATATACAAATTTAGGATTATCAGCGTTAATCTGATAATCTCTGATAATCAAATTGGGTTTGATGATAAGTGAACCAATATAATTGAATGGCAATAAATGTGTTTTCAAAGCTTGATTTTTGTACGAAACGTAGTATTAACGATGAATTGAAAGTGCGTGCTTAAGCATTATCAGAAAAGACTTCATTGTAGACACCATCGTGAGAATGTATTCTAAAAGTATAGAGTGGTGCAGATTCGCCCATCATCATATAATATCAATCTGAGAATCTGCAGTAATCGTTATATTGTCAGCGTGGGTGTTATTGCGGGCAGTATAAAGTCTCTCGTTTTGAATCAAATCATAATTGGTGAATTTAGGTAAATTGGGCCCTCGACAAGCGTAACGGACCACGGAGAGAAAACCGCAGTCGTCGCCCGTAATTCCAGTCGAAAGTAATTGTTATACAGTTCGTTTTAAATTGAATGATCTTTTGGTTTCCCAGTCCCAGTACAACGAGCGGTTATTTTGATTGAAGATAGAAATGCAATGTTTGGGACCCCCTCCTCTCCTCCTTCGCTTCGATGACACGTATATTGGTGTACATATACGATGAATAAAAGCAGGATTTTGGCCTTCGTTTTCGAGCAAATTGATCGTGGGTATGAATGGCCATTATCGATCGAAGTGCAGCAGTATATGTATGTAGTGAATGCGCAGTTAGTCCTTGTTATTCCACCCGCATCGAGGGTATTAAATCCAAACGCAACTATTGTACGAAGAAAAGCCGAGCCAATGTCGAAAAGCAATACGTCGCAACTTATACACTCGTTATAGAGAGAAATGAACGAGGGGAAATTCCCTTTCTTGGCTTAAAAATTCAAAACGGAAAGTATACACTTTATTTCCATGGACATATACGTGTGTGTAGCCAATCTTCCGATACTTATACTCATATATATCAATCGCCAGGGACGTTGACGCGTGCGCAGAATCATATTATATAGCTCGTGGTTCAATTTTCTTACTCCACATTCAGTATCGATGCCATATGGCATATGGGGGGAAAACGCAGTTTACATAGTCGAACGCAAACGGGCTACTCAGTATCAATTGTTAAATTGAATCCATAATAGCTGCGGAGGAACCTCGCGAAGGTTTTTTAATAACTCCTGTTCCTAAACCCGCTACTCGAGTACTGCAACCCGATTTGGAAGCCAACCAGCGGAGTACGAGAAATAGGAATGAAGTTTTGATGTAGTGTAAGAGCATCTAAACATGTGTTTACAATACCAGCACGAAGTGAACGTTAACAAGATATTCCCGGAGTTGGGACATGCTGAGAGTGAGGTGTTAAGTATGAGCACGGGACTGCTTGTCAAGCTAATGTTGCCATGCAACGCAAAGTTGGTGAGGAAATTTTCAAACTGAACTGTAGAAAAAGAGGTGCTGTATCTACTTGAAGGTTTACTTGGCGGATCTATGAGCTCAAAATAAAATAGCTCAGAAAATGCTACTTATACCAAAGGATATTCGGAGTTTCGACAAAAGTGAATCTTTGGAAAAGTTATGACAATCTATCTGGACTTTGCAAAGACTAGAAGAATTAATCAATCAATGGAAAACGAACTAACCGAATATATATAAATGAAGAGTAAAAGCTATTATCTCAACTTCAACAGAGATATATACATAAATGAATTGCATCAACTCGAGAACAACCAAAAACTGTTTTAAACAATATACTGGCTCAACTTCAAACAAAAAAAAAAATTACTGCAACGTTTTAAAAACGCGTATTTATGAAAGTACACCTATACCTTCGCTGTAACAGCCTATTTTAATTACGGCCAAAAAATTATGCTGTAATTTAAGCAGTTGGAACTCTTCCCAAAAGGATAATTCTAAACTGATATATACAGATCGACTTTGGACCTCATCTGTGATAAGCACTGTAATAATGTATTTATCCTACTATACTTGGTATTTTGCCCCCATATCAAACACAATTTGTAAAATATGTTCAAAATGTATTTGGTAAACATCAGTTTGAGACTTATGCTACGAGTTCCACTCCTGGTATAAGAAATGCGTCACACGCCCCGCAACAATCTAGAATTGATCGTAGATGGACAGCTTAAGGGGATGCCACGGATGGACTGAGGAATACAAAAGCGGCCCCCGGGAATGATGAACAGTAGTCTAATATCTTCCAATGCCACGTTTGAAACATCTATCAGAATCAGCTATTGCAATTTTTTGTACAGCGGACCAATAGCCCCCGCTCACGATGGCTTCTCGTTTTAGCGAGAGTGCATTATTATTACAGGACTGGAAGCAGCATTTATGGTACACACCATATGTACATGTATACTGTATATATTGCGTACGAAGAAGCGTTCGTATCACTCGCACGGCCAAACAGGATCGGTCTTTTGTGTCACTATTGATTTTGTCTTTCGATGAAAAGGCGAATTGGTCGTGACAGACGAGGGGAAAATGGAAGGGACCTTAATAAAAGGGCTCGCTCCCCTTAATTGCTACGGCGCGGCCAACAAGGCCAATGGACGCAGCGTCGTGCATACAGCTAATTACGCTACAGATATTCGAGCGAAATGAAACGGATGACCGATGTCCACCCTCTGCGCAGAATGCATGCAGGTGCATGTGACGACCTGTGCGTAATAAAATCATGATCGATATTAAAGGTTGTCTCGTACGAGAGCTGGTACCTGCATTGCGTGGGTACCCATACTATACTATGAATGGGGGTGGGTTGAAATCATGTCGCTGTTGATGGATGACAATGGAGGTTCACTGATTGTTCAAAGGAGGAGAAGAATGGATTTCTGGGGCCAAACGAGACGCCGGAATGACTTTTGAATTTCCTCTCAACATTTTCTAATCGGATATTTTGATAGCATCCATGAATATTTTATACATTTTACATCGGAAAATATTGGTCCGAAGGACGTGTATTATTATAGGGCATTCTATAAAGTGGACTCGACAGGACCATGTTGAAACATTCTCCTTCCTAAACTATAATTGAAATGAGTTTATGTAAAGATCAATATATACGAGATGTGTAAATTAAGTAATGAGACTCAGCTTCCTTATTCGCCTGACTCGAGTCCTCGTGACTTTTTCCTCTTCCCGAGATTGAAAAAATCACCTCGAGGGACGTCATTTTGGGACTCAGAAACATTCAAACGGCTGTAACTGACTTCCGGTATCCGACTTCCGGCACTGCTACGAGGATCGGAAGAGCCGACTCCTGCGCTGTGTGGTTCCCCGAGGAAGTTATTTTGAGGGAGACAATATTCAATTGTAATTCCATTCGAATAAAACAATTTAAAACAAAATCAGTCTCATTACTTAACTTACACACCTTGTAAACCCTTAAATGGTACGATGAGGATGGATTTGAGTACATTTGAAATTATACTTTCATCACGTAAACGCAGATCGCAATTGATTTTTGATAAGGATTTGAACATGAGGATTGTAATTTACCCCACCACCGAAATGGGTATTTTTGTGCCGAATATATTTGTGTATATTGAATTATCACACTATGGATTATTCCCAAACATCCATGCAAACTCATTGTATATAGTGCAGGTATAGGTAAATAATACGAACTCAATCCACGTAGGCATCACAAAGGGACATTTTATAATTCTTTAAATGTGGCTATAAAAAAAGGTAAATAAGGCCTCGAAAAGCTCCCTCGACGAAAGTGTGATTTGATAAAGGTTTTCTAAGGAGCGATGATAATGGTCGGTTGGCTTAGGCGTACCACGCATTCCCCGATGGCACACGGTGTTACGACATGCACTGTATAAAGCGGCCAAGTAAAGCAAACAAATCCACCGCTTTGAAAATAGCATTTTTTATATATCGTACTCGATGATAACTCGTTAGTCTCTCCGAAGACGTAAAAGGAGAGAAATCGAAAACGCATTTCCCTTCCTAACCTTTTTTTTTGCGCTTTTTTCCGCACGCACTCGTTCGACAAAAGGTCCTTTGCTCGTATACATCGCTAGCAGATTGAGCGAGGTATATCAGGGCTACATAAAAAAAAGAGTATATAGAACGGCAGCGAATGGTATATTTATATATATACAAAGGCGGAAAAAACGAAGAAGGGGTTTTTTCGTTTTATATACAAAGTCGTTTCTCATTCACTGACTTCAATCGAATCAATTCCCCATTCCCCAAAATTCATCACAATGTCTGGATTTTGTCGTGTCTATTTCCCATCGGAAAACATGAGAGGAATTGGCAATGATAGCCCCGTATTAAGGGAGAGACGTAGGAGCAATTGCAAAAAGGGGGCGCAAAAATGACAAAATGTATCTCGTGTCACCGACCGAAATTAGAAAACTACAAAAAAAAACATACATATATATATTTAATGAAGGATGCATCATCGTTGTCACTGCTTAGATACCATTATATAATATCGATGCATGATCATTATCCTATATTTAGAGGATGAGGTCATAAAATGGTGAAAGATGAGATTATCCGTAGATTAATTGCAAACTCGTAAAAGTATATGTATAATAGAAAAGAAGCTCTTTCCACAATGACGAGGGATCATTTTTCCGAAGCAATTACCTGACCAACCGATCATATATCTTAATGATCAAGATGACAATGCGTTAAGCCTGAGGTGAACATTTTATTGGCAAAGATTATATTTGAAACACGTTCCAACATTTTCATTAAGTTTTGCCAGACCAGTTGAGATTATCCCACGAACGTGTCTAGAACATGTATCGTGACCCGCTTATTTTATCGATATAATTATTATTCTTTAACATTTCCATAAGTAGCTCGTCGAGGCTATTGTTTGGCAACAAATAATTTCACGCACGTATAACGTATATATATATATATATATATATATATATATATATATATATAGCGC
>JAQGBW010005576.1:0-11785 GCA_034698625.1 Julus scanicus
TTCCATCAAGACATGTCCAAAGAACTTTTCCATCAAGACATGTCCAAAGAACTTTTCCATCAAGACATGTCCAAAGACCTCCCTATTGAGGTATCATCTATGGTCATTAAGGATGATCTACCAGAGACTAAAGATCCACCATAAACGTAGAAAGTACAAATTGAGAGGAATCAAGATTTGTACCAAGATCTCTTCCATTAAGACATCAGCAAAAACCTCTTGATGATCATCCACCAAAAACTAAGATCCACCACACACCAATAAATGGTACAAATTAAAAGTAATCCAGACATCAATAAAATACTTCTTCCATCAAGGCATCATCAAAGACCTCTGAAGGCTTGTACGGCATCAGGTAACATAGAAAGGAAGAATGTAGTCGTATTTCTGACAACTACAGGAGGCCATGGTCATCTAGTCTTCCGACAACCAGTGGATGTCCACCTTGGATGATTTTTTTTTGGAACAATCTTAACTTACATGATCTTCCCCCCTCTGCAGTAGCAACAGCAGCATCATTCCATGCCCATGACTTCCTATGACAGTTCTTTGCAAGCCATCAAGAGGCTCTTGAAGCGGAAATCAATCTGCCACCGGTCTGAGGGAGGCCATCTTGATAAATGTCCCTGTAATGTCTCCGAAGTGGGTTTTGATGGGTCGTCCCCCTCACACACATTTTACAACTTCTGCCCAGTGGTTCTGGAATGGCCTTCATTACTGTTGGAAAATTCTTCGGTCATTCGGTTTTTGATTTCTGGCCATAAAATCCTCGTCTGTTTTTCCGGTGACATTCAAAGGGCTTTTGTAAAAACCCCTTTTTTTCTTTTTCTTCTTCTTCTTATTCTTCTTCTTCAACAACTTCGTCTTTCCTGTTGATGGTTCCTGTTGATGATCAACAACAACTCGATTACATCGAAATCGTCTCATCGGTCCACCGTTACATCCCTTCACCTCTTTCACCCCTGAAGTGTCCCTCAGCCCTTCTTTTCTTCTTGGATGGTAACGGTAACATCTCTTGTTCCACCTGCACCAGGATGGCTTCTATTATATCCAGCAATAAAATCTCTTTTCCGTCATAAATGTATAAGCCTCAAAACATCAAAATGCTCGTTATTGGATTTTCTCCTCTTTTTTTTCTCCTCTTCTTCCTCCTCCTCCTCCACTTCCTCCTCTTCTTCTTGCTGGTGGCATCCATTGCCTGTTCGCGTGCTACTACGTTTATTGGAGTTGACTTTTCCATAAATTCCGTTTCCATTACTCGGCTTTATTCCCATTTTTATTGGTCTTTGGCACCCCCAACCATCCGTGTCCCTCCCACCATCCCTTCCCTTTATTACCTCCAGTGAGAGTCTCTGCACATGAACTGGCAATCCGTCTCATGTGGAAATGATAGAAATGGGCAATCCAGCGAAAACACACACACACAAACGCGCGTAAATATACATTATTAGATATAAATATATCGGGCAATAACGCTAGAAAGATGGCTGAATGCCATTGGAAGGCGAGACGTCGTCTCTGGAAGGTTACGGCAATAATATACGATGGCTTTTATTTGCTCCACTTTCTACATTTATTAAATTAATCTGGATCAATCCGGTGACAAACTGGCACTTGTTGACGATGGATTGGCCCTAACTGTGATTGACGATGCGTGCTCTCTCTATCTCTGTCTGTGTGTGGATGTTAAAGACTCACAGACTGTGGACTGTGTTCATGGAATTGAGAATGACAATGGAAGAGGTGATGGCAAGAGGTCGCTTGGACTACACACAGTTGGAACAATTGGACTCGAAGGGAACCTTAGTTATTGACAACTTTACCTGTGGGATCTTTGGGCACTACCATGACTATCAATGTAAAAGTGTGTGAGATAAGAATCTTTGAAATGGAGGCATTGGTCGTAGAAGTAACATAACAAGGCAGACTGTGGATTTAGAGGTGGGTCTCTTTGACATTTTTGTCTTTGGGGCCATTGGTTGCCATTAGGACGAATAGAATCTGAGGACCGGTTAAGTGAAAGGAAGGATCTCAGCTAGCCCATGTTTTGGGATTTTTATCTGTGGCACCATTGGTTGTTATGATGACCAGAAGCTGCCAAACTTAATGTTAGAGAATGTATCAGACAAAAGTAAGTTCTAGAAGTCTTTGCAATGAAAAAGTGGACGTAGGGACTAACTGAACCTGACAGACCTTAGATTGGAGGTGGTTCTCTTTTGCTTTTTTGTCTTTGGAACCTTTAATCATTAAGACGAAATGCTTATGGCAGACTATGAATGTAAGATAATGTATCATAAAAGATTTTTCTGGAAATCTTAGCCATAGGACAATGTGGAAAAAGTCTTCTATGGGAGGGAACATTGGTCTTTGGGACAAATAAAAGAATACAGAGTGTATTGAGCATAAGTTCTCTTGGGCATTTTTGCCTTTGGAACCATTAGTCGGTGTGTAAATCCGAAACCTGACGGATAATAGTTGATTTTTTAGGGAAATATGAAGATGATGCCTAATAAGACTGTTTGTCTGTTGGATCAATCTTCATTATAGATAACAGATTCCATCTGAAGGTTTACCATTCACAAGATGTTTAACAACTTCAGAAATAGATACCGGAAGTTCGTTTCCAGTTATTTGGATGTTATCCTAGCCCTTTGTTTCACGTCAATTTATGTTGTCATAGGTCAACACCTCAAATCTGATCTCCTGCATTGAAAGAAGGCTTTTCTTTGAGATTCTACTGAATTACAATTCGAAATGATAGACATATTTTTGCATGTCCACAAATGAGGAAATCTGAAGCACCTGTTGATGAAAACTGGCAACGGAAAGGATGAAACGAGATGCGCGTTGTTGGAATTGACTGGGGCATGTTGGAACAGTCCAAAGAGCCAACGATGTCAGAAAAAAGACATCTGGCAAAGTGCTTCAGAGACAGGATTGGCACTTTTCTCTCGTCGAGTGATCATTCGTTAATAACGGAAATGCTCTCAAGTAGAAAATTCACTCTGATAGGACATTTATCTGATGCTGGTAAAGAAAAACGAGCGAATCGATGTGCATTTCGTCTCCAAGACAGTTCTTTGGCAAGGGACCAAAGGGCTTCTGCAGGAGTAAAAGATAGAGGAAAAAAGACAATGGGTGTCTCCAGAGAAATGACAGAGAAATGGCTTTAGAAGTGCAACAGTTGCGGTTGTTGAAGGCAATCCTCCTTTGCCAACAAGTAGCGACTTGTCAGCACTGGAGATAAACTGTCAATGAAAGAAAAGTGGAAATGGTCCCAAATAAGCCATGAAATAAAATTTACTGTTAAAAAAGTAATGTTAAAAACTTAAAGTTGGAGCACTGGTCCTAAATCTGTTTTAATTACAATGCTTAAAAAGTATTGGAAACATTGTCAATGAAATAAGGTTTTTTAATGATCCTAAGTAAGTCATGAAATAAATTTACTGTTTAAATGCATTGTTAAAAACTTATACAGGATAATAGGACCCAAATCTACCATGTCATAGTTATTGTTAAAACACAATGTTAAAAAAGCAGTAGATACTGTCAATAAATGGTAGGTGGAAATGGTCACAAATCTTTTTTAATTGATAATGAAAAAGAACAGGTCCCTATAATGTTCGAAATGCCACAGACATTTCGATTGAATAAACCATTGTTGAAATACCCAAAGTATGGTTAGGTTTCTCAATTATAAATTTAAATTGTAAGTTTTTAAAATAATATTCATTCCAGTAAGTATTCAAAAAATTTTCAAATTATTTATGTTCCAATTTGAAAAGAATTAGTTCAAATTTTGGAACATAGTGCATTCCCAATTTGAATAGGATTCCAATTTAAAAAAGAACATGTTCAGTGTTCGTTTTAGTGACCATTGTTAATAGCATTTTGACACATTTAAACTTTATTGTAGGTCTGAATTGATGGTGTGCTTGCTCTCTTCAGCCATCAGATGTTGTGATTTTTGAGTTGTTTTAATGTGTGATTGATTCCAATGGTTTCTTATTGTTTTCAGCTCATCTGCTGAAAGGCCTTCAGGGCAGCATCGATCCCATGATGCTTTTCCCGCTAATCACAGGTGAGAGCCCCCTGGTTGTCATAGTTACAGGTGTAGCCTGGGGAAGACAATTAAATAGGATTCACGAAACTAATGAATAATTAACTTATACATACATTAAGTACTTTATTATTTCGTCTTTTTTTTCCAACAACTGTCAACCTTTTATCTTCTTCCATAACACATGTTTCGCCTGCTACCTACATGCAAATCTTCATTTCATATTCAGGTTTAGCAACTCAAATAGGCCTAATTTCTTTAGCATTTTAATTACATAATATTGGGCATTTTAGATAATGGAGTATAATATTGGCAATTTTTGATAATTAAGTCATTTCGTACCTATTATTAGGCTGCCCCAAGAAATTCCACTCTTTTTACCTTTCATATTGCCCTTTATTTTTTCATTTAACAAATAAATTTGATATCTTGAATAACTATTTTATATATTTGCCTTTATGGCATGACATTTATTAGAAATTTGTAATGCATTTTATAAGTCTATTGAAATTTTCCAAAACAATGTAATATGAATTTCTCTTTTTAATTTTAAACATTTCAAATAAAGTTGGATTTGTTTTTACATTTTTATAAAATAATTTTAGCAAATTTAACATTTTTCCTATAATGTTATTAAATCTTGAAATTAAAATCTTTTATCCTTTATTTTTTAAATTATAAAAATCCAATATTATTATTCTCCTTCACATTATTCAGATTTGCAATAAATTGTCCATAATTTTAAAATTTCATTTTATAAATATAACTTTTCAAATAATATTATTTAATTTTTAAATTAATGTTTACTTTAGTTTTGAAATTTTAATAAATAGCATATTTACATTTTATTGAAATTTCTGATTCATTTTCTATAATTTTCATATAATTTCCTGTATATTAAAACTTTTCTTATATATTTATTTAAAAATATACCAATAAATTTATTAAATTTTTCAATAACACTTATCTATTTATTCATGAGATATACATGTATATGTGCTTTTCTGTGTAAAACTATTTTAATTTATAGCATTTAGGTTGTAAAAAAACTTAATTTAGTCTGATAAATAAGTAGATGAAATGGAGGCTATATTTTTTTATATTTATTTGTTGCTAATTTTCCTTTTTTTTTAATTTTGTTTCCTATGAGATTTATAACCTGCATATTTGGTTTGAAAATATTCCTCGCTGTTTTGCATTCTGGTGTTTATTAATTTTCTCCTTTTTGGGGTTGTGAAATTTGCCTTTGAAATAGTTTTCACCCTAATTTGCATTTTTATGGCATGTCAGAACATCTCTCCATATAACAGCTTATTACGTGATTCATCAGATCCTAAACCTATAATTGACCAAAATACTTTCAAGATATAAAAAAGTAAAAATTGAACCTTTCCTTCCTTCACTTTTCATATTTATGATAGCAGATTTTTACGTGTTTGAGGCTGTGAGAAATTAAACTTGCTTTTTCTTAGATCAACCCCAAATATGCAAATAAGGTTGATGAAAATTATAAGTAGTAGAAGAAGATTGCTTAATATATAAAAAAAAATTAAAATATGTCCTAAATATTAACACATAAAAAGTTGAAACTCGAAAATGAGTAGGATGAAAAGGAAAGTTTTTGAACTTTCATCAGAGAAATATACAGTTTGAAGTAGAAACAATTGAATTGGGTACATTTGTAGTAAACATTTAAAACAGAAATACTAAACCAGAAACTTTAAACCAGAAACATTTAATGAAGAATAACTTGAACTATCTGGACAAGAGGGCACTAACATTTGGCAAATCATGCAGTTTGGACCAGGTGAAAAAGAAACTTTTGAAGTAGAAACATGCAATGCATTAACATTTGAGACAGAGACATCTTAAACAAACAATTGAAGCAGAAACATTTGTAGTTGAGGCATTTGAAGCACATACATTCCAAGATGAAAAGGTTGACAGTGAGTGTTATTTTGTGATATTTAATTAACATTATGCCTGTTTTTTGTGGGCTTGTTTTAGCACACGGTAATCTCATGACAACCAGGCACACTTTTATTTTTATCCTAATTTTGCTAATTGCTAAACTTTTCCCTTTGGACCCACTTCCCAAATGACGTCACTTTAGGTGCCTTTTTTTTTTTCATTGCTTATCTCTTACACTAGGCTACACCTCGAACTTGCCACTAGAGGTCTCTCTCACTCTCTCCCCATCTGTTTTTACCTTAAATTTTAATGAATATTGGGGAAAATTCCTTTCCTTTTCTTGATATTAATGATTTTCTACCTTTATTTTTGCAGTCAAATTTTTCTGGAAGACATTGTTATTTTTAAAGCATTACATTTTATATTTTAAAAAATGTAACAGATTTCACACATTTCCAACAAAAAAACACATTATTGGATAAACACATTATTGGAAAGTGCAACAACTTTTAATCATAATCAATAACTTTTCTAACAACATCAGCACTTATTTTTACTTTTTACCAAATGTTTCTCATGAGCATGAGCACCATTTAGCAAAATCTGCACATCTTAATCAAAAAATCAAACAAATTTATGTAAAAACTATGATCATATTCTCATCTTCCTTTATTAAATGCATTTCCTTAACCCTTTTTCTGCAATTGTCTTGACATGGAGTTGTGAAAGTCTTTAAGTCCCCAAAATCTTTGAAGTTAAATTTTCCAGAAGTTTGACAAGACCATTATAGTTATTGTCAGCAGTCTGGAAGTTTGATGGTTCCAGTATGCTAATGTTATGTTATTTAAATTTGTAGGTGAACTTCGAATGGAAAAATCGCCGCTGCTGGCCAACGGCTACAACCACCCTCCCACACATATCAACCCCTTGCCCTTCATGGCCCTCAACCACCATGGGCACTCAGCAACAGCCATCTTGTCCCCAAACACGGGCATGCCAATCTCATCTAGTCATCCCAACTCCAGAAGCGATGGGTCCATCATCAAAGAGAGAGTTCATGCCAATGATGTCTTGCATGCAAGGTAAGACAAGTTCCATCACATTGTCCTAACATTTTTAGTAAAATTTGTGTGAGAAAATCCCCTTCATCAACGTCCTCCAAAGAAATGTCTAAGATCATTGACATTTGTACTTCATCATTGATAACAAAATAGACACAAGCAGCTTCTTGTTAGGATGTCTCCATGAAACATATGTAGATGTTTATTGTTGCAAATTTTTTCAAGGATCTTTTAAACATACTTTGATATCTAAAAACTTGTTTGATCATGTCATAATATCAGAGTTTTTGATCTGCAGTTTGTCAAGATCCATTCTGTTTACTTGACAATATGGACATCTGCTACAGGGATTTAATCTATTATCTGTTTCCCATTGGCTGTAACGTGACAATGTTTCATTTTGTACAAATTTCTTTTCATCACAATCCATTTCTATACTTTATACCATATCTCGCAAAAATTGTATTGTGATTCCAGAGATGGTTACCCAAACTACCTCTTCTCATTCATCCAATGATTTTACAAAAAGAAATTGATAACCTTCAGGAAAAGAAAGTAGATACCAACTACAAAAGGGTCCCACAATGAAAACGCCGATAAATAACAAAAGTTTGTAAGCGGTATAGAAAAAAACCCACTCCCTACCAAACAATAATGAATCAACAAAAAATTGATAAGGGGGATGCAAGGGTCATAGAGTGTGCCCCAGGGGATCGATCATCGGTACCCTAACAACTGATTTTATTGCATTTTTCCCTGATGGGAAGCAAGCGACACTGAACATCATTGGCAGGTCATGTTTTATGGGAATAAATCATACTCATTACACATTAGCACACAATCTTGTGTGTGACAGTATATTGATAAAGATCTATTGTCATCAGTGGCGATTGAGTTAATTCACAATAAGAATCTTTCTTAAGATGTCCTAAGATTTCAAACTTGCATTATACAACGTTGTCTGTAGATTTTTGGGTGAAATGTTTGTGTGACAAATGGTCTCTAAAGATCAGTTATCAACTGTGGCGCAGCAACTAATTCACAAACTTTGATGTTCAATTCACAAGAACCCATTTTTTAAAGCACAGGACTTGGTGTTTTTGGTAGAATAGAATTTATGCCCTTTATCAAAATTGTGTGTGTGACAAAATGCCACTGAAGGTCAATTATCAACTGTGGCACAGTAGCTATAATTCACAAACTATGATGTTCAGTCCACAAGAACCCTTTGTATCTTTACCTAAAACTTGGGACGTGGTATTTTCGGTAAAATATTGACAATTTATCACCTTCACAAATGTGTGTGTGGCAAAATGTCAATAAAGATCTGTTATCAACTGTGGCACAGTAACTAATTCACAAACTGTGATGTTCAATTCACAAGAACCTTTCTAACGAAAAAAAAATTCATGAAGTATAATGAAATTTCATCCATTTGTGATATTGTCTTTAGGACCTGTTGAATAAAACAGCCCAAAAGTACCACATTATCTGATAAAATTGGACTTTTATGAAGTTTTTGCATGCTACCATCAAAGTTTTGTGTTGTTGCCATTTCTGTTACTAACTTTCACACGTTTGGAAGTCTTTGATTTTTTTTGTTAACTGCCATCAAAGTTTTTTTAAGTTTCTGAATCCTTTCATCGATGTTTTTAAAGTTTCCCGGATATTGACTTTAGGACCTCCACTATAAACCCCCCAAAAAATTCACACAATCTGAATGAACAAAGTGTGTATAAAAAGTGACTTAAGTAAAAGCGTCACCTCAATGTCTAGTCTCTGACATGTTTAACAGGCAAAACTTTGATTACTTCATGATTTTTGACTGGATTGAAACGTCTGTTTCTCCTGTCCAGAGGTACTTCAACCTCAGTGGCGCCCCCACTTCCCACATCTTTTTTTTTACTTATATCGTTATTACTATTACGTATCGAGTAACTCTGTTAACTCTTTGAAGGTGCCGACATGTTCACAAAAAAATAAACATACCGGGTTACGCGATTTTCTGTTTGAATCAATTACAGTTTTTTGTATGTAGCAACTGTGGAAGACCACAATAGAGAGGGTTGCCAGAAATTGAAAAATGACTAAAAAAAAAATGGCGGATGGCGTTCTATTCCTCCTCGAAAACACCCTCAAAACGAGTTGCAAATGGTAACAATGAGATCCAAGATGGCCGACTCGAGTTCTATGGATATTAGGTTGCAATAATTGTACTTCAGTCAAAGTCCTTTAATATCATAATGCGAGCATAATACGTAAGGAAAAATAAAAGGAAAATTTTGTGTTGAGGGGGGAGGGGGTGAAAATGGTGAGGGGGGTGAAATACAATTGGAATGGATTTGCAGTTGTGGGGGCCGCCATCTTTTTATTTCTCAGCGGCTCACTTCAAAGAGGCTTTTCATAATGACTGGAAAATTTGTAGCCGTTCAATTGGATCAGTGGACAGAATTTAATATATATCTTTTTTTTTTGAAAGCTTAAAAAATGGTGAAAAAATCACCCTTACTCTAAATGGAGGTTCGATTGTTGGCCCAAGAACCTATTTTCAACGTTTACAATACAAAAACTCAGGCTTATTAGAACCAGTTTAACGATACGTGAAAAAAGAATAGCAGATTTGGGTGAAAAAGAAGAGTTGATTAACCAAGATGGCGGCCTGTAGCCGAAAAAAGAACATTTTTTGTGTTAAAAACGCCGCTCTTTGTAATTTATAGCGTGACCGTGTGGCGGCGTCCCAGGCGCCGGTCCTTCCCGCCGCCAGACGCCACTTGTCGCGTGCCACCGAAGGTACCATGGGAACTAACCTTAACGTCCGCCATCTTTGTTCTCACGTTCGAATTGGTGGAATTCCTGTGTTTTTAGTGAAATCATTGCTGGGCTTGTGCAATTTGTGCTGCAGTTGTTCGAATTTCTGTTCTTGTACTGATGTTCCAATTCTAGATTCTAGACTTGTACAATTCCAGTTCTATCAGGAAGTTCCATATGTCGAATTTTGTGTCAATCGAATTTCATTTTTGTACTAACACGTTAGAAATCGATTTACACGTTGAGAACAAGATTAACCTTTTTGTTTTATTAGCACAATTTGAGGTTTTTTTTCATCATTCGAATTCAATTGAATAGATTTTTATCACACAATCGATTTAGGATTTTATTCCACTTTTCGAATTGGATTTTTGTTCCGGCTTTAGAATTGGGAACTATCGCACAATAGACTGTCAATTGGATTTTTCTCTTATCATTCGAATTTGAATTTGGGTCTGACAATCGAGCACGAATTTTGTTCTGTCATTGTACTAGGAATTTTGTTCTTTTAATCCTAATTGGAACTTTGGCTGTTCTTTTATTTCGTTTAGTTCATTGTCTTCTGTCAATCAAACCAGGATGTTATTCTTTCATTCCAGGAGGAATTTTGTTCTTTTAATCTTAAATGCATCTGTGTTGTATTAATCCTAAATGGAACTTTGTTGTCTTATTAGAATTGGAATTGCCTTCTGGCAGTCAAGCACGGATGCTATTCTGTCATTCCAGGAGGAATTCTGTTCTGTTAATCTCAATTGGAACTTTGTTTGTTCTATTATCAGAAATAGGATTGGCTTCTGTCAATCAAATAAGGATGTTGTTGTTCTATCTTTCCAAGAGGAATTGTTCTTTTAATTCTAATTGGAACTTTGTTCTATGATTAAAATTAAAATTTGTTCTCTCATTCGAATTAGAATTGTGTACCCTCATTCGAATTAGAATTTTGTTCCCTTATTCGAATTAATTTTTGTTGCCTCATGCGAATTAGAATTTGTTCCATCATTCGAATTAAAAATGCATTCCCTCATTCGAATTAAAATTTTGTTCTCTCATTCGAGTTATAATTTTGTTCTCTCATTCGAGTTACAATTTTGTTCTCTCATTCGAATTAGAATTGTCTTCTGTTAATGAAAGAGGATTTCTGTTCTATAATTTAGGCATAAATTGTCTTCTCTCAGTTTAATTTGTTTGCAATCATTTCTTTAAAATTCACATTTATTTTTGGTAACAAACATTTAAATTTAAATTGTCACTGAAATCCTTTAGTTAAACTTATTAACCCACCCTTCTGATTTCTAAGAACCGGAGTAAGGATGTGTGTAGTAATGAAGAAATAAGCCAACGTTAAAAATCCAATAAGTAACCAACCTATAGGGATAAGTGAACAAGTATCTCAAACACAAAGTACAGCACTGTCACATTGGTGTCACATTTTCCAAATCCTCTCTCGTTTATTTTATTTATTTAAAAAAGCGTTTTTTCCAACAACAAAAAAACAACTGTTTTCCTTAATGTGTTTGCATTTGCCTTATTGACATTAGAGACCCCCATGCTGTGTTTTTTCCCCTTTTTCGTAATTTTTCCCCTATTCCTCGCTCCTCTTCCTTTCGACAAGGCTGTTAAAAGACTGGCGTTTTTCCCCCCAACTAGAGGGAGATTTTCCCCTGACCCCCCTCCATTTTTCTCCTGTTATTAAAAGCCGTTGCCGCAAATCTGCATCGAAATATAACTCTTTACCGTTTTTAATTAGGGAGCTCTATGTTAAAATACGTGTCTCTGCAGAGGTACTAAAAGTAAACATTAAACTTTGGTTTTCACTCATTCCATGCAAAAGGAAAAGGAGCAAAGGAGGAAAAGGAGGAGGAAAAAAAGCCCGGTCTTCTGAGGAGGAGGAGGAGGAGGGGGAGGAAGATGGGGAGGAGGAGGATGATCAGGAGGAGGGGGGAGG
>JAQGBW010005577.1:0-11785 GCA_034698625.1 Julus scanicus
GGATTCACCAGATCCATTTCTTCTTGAATTCGTGCTTTTTCGAGTTCTTCCTCTAAAAGCACAATCTCTTTTTGAGTTTAAGTTCGGCTTCAGCTCTTTCACCTTTTACTTGTGCGACTTGAGTTTCTATTAGTGCAAGTTTCCGTCGCTTTTCTAATGTAACTTCTAGCATTCGGCGTTTTCCAGTGCTTGATTTAAGTTCCGTGTGATGTTGGTAACTGCACTAATCGTGGATTTGTTGCTTGAAATTTCCGGAAATATATCTCTTTCGGTGAGGTTCCTTATTTTAGGTGGATCCTCCGTTGTTGTCAAATGATCAGTTGAAAAGTCCTTTTCACTAATCTTTTATGTTGAGAACGATTTCCAAAGAATCAATAATCCTGCTCGACGGACCACTTATGTTCCAACAATAGCCTTTTTCTTCTTGTCGACGGATCACTTGGTAAGCCACGACCTAACTTCTCCGAATATTTCAACAACACTCTTTAAAGCGAACGTTTTTTAATTACCATCAAGAAAACACATCTGTTCATCTCGCTTGCGGAACTCAAACTGAACAAGAACAAATTCAAATTTGAAATTAAATCTTCAGCACATGCATCAAATGCATGTGCAACTTAACAAGGCACATGCATCAAATAAATATCACAAATGTTCAAGGCAAATGCTCAATCAATATAGCACATGCTACTTTCAAATATATAGCACATTCTACCTTTCTTCATTCTCTTCCCAGTAACACTATCAATTAATTCCTTAATATTCTGCTAATTTAAATACTCGATTATATAAATAATTAATTTTCACACAAAAATTTAAATTTTTGTGTGAAATTTAATTATTTCTATGATCGAGTGGCCTATTGGCATACTATATATAGTGGCATGGTGCTATATTTATGTATATACGACATTAATTAACATTAATTAATTCACTGAGGTGACAACTTATAGTGAGTCCTCTTGTTTGTACACCTTCACTTGAGAAGTGAAGGGAAGGACCGAAGTCGGACTGTTAGTCTGATAAGGTCGTTGATATCGGAGTTCGACTTTCTTAAGGTCGAACTACTTTGATACCGTACTAAGGAGATAACACACGGGAAGTAGGCCCCCGAGAGTGCTTTCGAATAGGACTTATACTGGGAGTCCCATAAGAATGTAATGTCGCTGAAAATGAAGTGAAGAGAATTTTCTAAGTCCGCTCTATAGCCCAGACAAGCATAGTAAGGTATAGTTTACTACAAGCCTCCCTTCTCTCACTGTCTAACACTATACTTGGGTTCCCTTATATATCATTTGAGAAGGGCACATGTGACAGAGAAGTAACCATTAGATGCGTGGTACTAATCTGAGCCTTTATGGTCATGAGGAAAGCTTTTGCTAGCTGACCTAATTGTCAATGAAAGCTTTTGGAAGCTTCTACTTGCCTACCCAATTAGCCTTTGCTAATTGACTATAGGAATTTGTTTAATCTTTTTTGATCATAATCCTTCCAGGAATATTTTTGTTTTAGGATTATCTTAGGGGATATTTGCGTTTGCATTATCCTGCTTAAGTTCGACAAACCAGTGCGTAATACAGGCTCCTTACTTCTTGTGGTGGCGACAATAATAGCAGCAATCTTTGCCATTTAGTGGTCGTTGGAACTGAGTCAGCTTCTTCCAAGCTTTGTTGTTCCGATCTTAAGGTGAAGGATGAACATAGGTAGACGTTATGGTCTTGGCTTTTAACCATGTTTTTTTTAGTTTCATACTGCTTCATAACTAGCGATCCTTCTTTGATGTGTAGAGGGGCTTCCATGTAGTATTGTCGAAGAATGAAGGGTTCTCCATTATGTGGCATCTTAGACTTGACAGATAAACCACGGAATTGTGAGGCATGTTTCTAGTGTAAAATGCGTCAACCAACCCACCAGGCAAAGGATAAAATATACTTCAAGGCACCACTAGAACTGATCCATGCGGAAGTAAGGGGGCCGATTGCATTCCCTTCGGGTAATGGCTGTCGGTACTATTTGGCACTAATCGGCGATTATTTGTGTTGGAGCAAAGTGTATCCCCTACAATGCAATGACCAAGTCATTGACAGAATCTTTAACTATATCGCCTTGATGAAGAGACAGACTGGTCATAAGGTAAAGGCCATAAAGACGGACAACGGGGGAGAATTCTGCCTTAAACCGTTTGAAAAATTCTATGCGGAGAGGGGGATTAGACATCTGCGCACGAATGTCTACTCTCCACATATGAATGGGGAATCTGAACAGATTAACCAGACAGCCGCTCAAGCTATCCGAGTCATGTGACGTGACTCCGGTTTGGGAAATAAGTTTTAGGCAAAATTTCTTCTCACCTTCGCCTACCATTAAAACAGACTTCCTTAACGAATACTGGACATGAGTTCCCCTTTTGAGCAACTAAAGGAATGCGCCAGACCTCTCCCACCTTCGAGCTGTGGGTAGTAAGGAGTATGGCTTCGTCCCTCAGGCTCAACACAAGATGAAACTCGACGACACCTCTGTTAGCGGAATACTTATTGGCTACTCCTGGATAACATAGGGGTATCGCTTCTTCAACACAGAACTAGGCCATATTTATGAGTCTAGTCAGGTTCTGGTTGATGAGGTAATTATGATGACCGGTCCCGACGATCAATCCACAGGACAAACCTCCATACCAGAACTCGGACAGGAAGCTCTGGTCGAACTTCCTGCTGTGGCCCCTAAGGCCGGTGTTCCTACCGCGGAGGCGACTACGAGTCCGTTAGTAACTTGTGATCCCCCGACTGTCACTCTACCACCAACTGTAGTCTTCCACATGGAGACGAGTTGTTATACCCAGACAGATGGGACACGTGCTGATGTTTACTTTTACTTGGGTGGAAAACGTTTCTGTTACACCAATGAAATCAGCACGTACTGCCGGGACAATAAGATCGCATACGACTACGACTTTGACTTCTTCCTTACTAATACCTTTGAGGAGGAGTTCAAAATTAGCCTGCCAGACAAGGGGACTGAGGATCGGGACAAGGAATCCTAAGCTCCAGACGAGCGGGTTCCTGTATCCTCAGGTACAAGGAGTAAGACTAAGGTGAATGTCGCGGATTCTGATCCAAATCCATTTAACGATGCAATGTCTGCCCTGGATGCCGACAAACGGCGTGAAGCTTTGGAGGACGAGTTGAAGGTCCTCAAACAGTGCAAAGTGTACAAGTCCGTACCGCCTCAGGAAGGACAGAAGGTCCTTGGCTGCAGGTAGGTGTTTACCCGTAAGCGGGATTCGCAAGGCGTTGTAGTAAGACACAGGGCCCGTCTTGTTGCTAAAATGTTTCAGCAATGGAAGGGACTGGACTTAACGGATGTTTACAGCCCCGTGATTAACTTCACACTCGTCCAGGTTGTTTTCCTTCTGCTTGTTGGGTTCAAGGGTTGGCTGCATTGCCACTTTGACATCAAGTGTGCTTTTCTGTATGGCACACTTGATAAACCTACCCTGATGGAACCTCCACCGTGGGCAACCCGAACCGACGGATGTGTTTGGCGCCTAAAACAATAACCGCGGCGGGTAGGCAGGCCTATACAACAAAAATCTAAAAACGAATAGGCGATTTATCATAAATTTAGCAGCGGGCAAGCCGCTAAACGTGGAAAAAAAAGAAAAGGAAAAAACACGAACTTGTTACGGGCGTGCCCTGGAAAAATAACCATTAGCAATCAGGCCGCGAATAAATTATCTGCGGCGAATTGGCTGCTAAAAACACTGTCAATTGTCTCTCGATTGGGATAAAGAAAAAAAAAGTCTAATCGGAAAAACAATGGCAAAACACACTTTCAATTTAATAGCGGGAGGGCCGCTTCTTTATCTTCGAAGACGAAAACGGCGGTGTTTAATTAGCACACGTCGCTTTGGTTGTAGGTGCCGCTTCAATTGATATTCTTTGGCAGCCCATCTCTTAAATAAAGAATTTAAGCCTATATTGACATTGTTATTTCAATTAAATACCGTCCTTGTTCTTTATTTATGGCATCCAACTTGAAAGCTTTTTTTAATATCATGGTGTCCGTCCATGCTACAGCCGTGAATATCCAAAAAAAAATTCACATGATTTGCTACCATTGTTATATATGTCGTCTTCTTCTTTTGCAGGAATAAGTCATCAGCCTGAACTCACAAAGAATCCACAGACGAACGAGGCAATCTCGAATCCATAAGCTTATTCATAATGTTAAATTCATAAATCATGATTAATCATTGATAAAACACTGATTAAATTATTACAGTGGGGGACAGAGAGGAAAGGCACATCCATCCCTGTCGGTGGCCTAAATCAAGAGTCATCTGGACAGGTCATTGAACCAAGATGGCCGGCTCCAATGTGTCCAGATGACACTTCCGACTTCTCCTTAAAAACTGAAGTAAAGTCCCTTTTTCATTTATTAATTTAACCTGTTTTTAATTTAAACAGTTTATTCAGTTCATTTCATAATTATTTCCTTTCCAGATTGACCTTGGACTAGGTGATTCTGGACAAGCCTTTTCTTTTATAATGTAAGTACGAAAATGTTAAATATGAATATACGTATGTATTAATAAAACTATGTGAATAAATAAACATCATATTAAAACAAAAATGGTTACTTCACAAATGTTGTTCGCGAAAACAATTTGAAACAACATGCTTCACTTGATCTCGAAGTGCTCTCCCTACTCTACATCTAGAATTGGAGTAGGTGGAGTAGCTAATATGGCGGTGCTTTATAATGTCTTCACATTTTTCCAATGGAACCTCAGCTTTGGTACGAGTACTAACCAGCGGCGTCGTAGGCATACTGCTGGCCCCCGCCATGCCCACCTCCTGAATAACCATAAGCACCATGCTAACTGTTCTGGAAAAAATGTGAAGCCAATATGAAGCGCCACCATATTAGCTACTCCAAGAGCAAGTGGAGCATCCAGTGAAATGCTCCTGATGCTCCGGATGCTCCGTTTTTCCATTAGAATGCACAAATCACTCCAGGAGCACTCTAAACTGCTCTGGAGCAGCGAGTAGAATTTGCCATAAAATGTGTAATCTGTCATGCAAAAAATGTTGTAAAACACTGTGCTCGGAAAGGTCACGCTTTTAAATAATGCATACAAGCATTTAGCAATTGGTTTTGAAATGTGTAGTACATATGCATAATATGCACAAGTATGTGCAAAATAAAATATTTTTTGGTTCAAATTACTTATTTTACCCTTTGTTAATAAATATTTCTCATGGTAGATTTTGCTTAGCCTTTAAGGGGTTAGTTGCCATTAACAGGGTCTTACGGAGAGTCATGGCCTTCCTTGGCGTTGGTCTAGTTGATTCTAACGAGGATTTTGCGCATAGACAGGAGTTCGACGATTTTTTCAAACGCTGCTGGAGTCGCTCAAGTTGGTGGTTGTTGCTGTTAATTGTAGTTTTGCTTCACGTCCTTTCTTGTATTTCCAGGAGCTCTAGCTTTCCCAGATGAAAATAACAGCCTTGATCCAGATTTATTGTCGTAAGTATTTCTTTAATTATGGTTATCATTAATAAACTTACAGTTCCCAAGACATTTCATTGTTAAATCACCATGTGGATAAACAATTGCATCCATTATTGTTGCAGGTGATGAAGGGCTACGACCCGCACGGGTCAGTGGCCTAAGAGAGAGTGAGTGGGCCAGATTTGGAGGCCCAAGATGGCTGACCTTAAAAGTGTGACCAGATAGCTGGTCCCGACGTCTCGGACTTCTAGGGAAGTCCTTTTCAGGAGGGAAAAGTAAAAAAGTCCCTCCTTAAAGCAACCCTTTATGCTTAATTTTCGATTTAATGTTATTTAATAATAATTTGTTTCCTTCTTTTTATTTAGGTTTTCAGGGACGAAGCCGAGTACAGACCCTTCATCACCTTAAGTAAAGTAAGTTCCAAAAACACATGCATAAACATAATTATAGCAAATACTATATAAATATATAAATCTATTAATATGATTTAAAAGATTAAAACAACAATGTCGCGGAAACCAGACAACAGTTGCTCGATAAAATCCTGGGCTTCTTGTTTTGAGATGCAACATCAGGTTGACGCTCAGCTTCGGTGGAAGATCGAAGTCTGGCAACTTGATCTACGAGTTTTCGGATCAGGTCGGTTGCTTGCAGATGCCTCTGTTGTAGTTTCTCATGTACTTCCCTAAGAACATGGTATTGCTGTCATCTCCATTTGGAGAGTCCATTGGAGTCATGTACTGGGCCATAGCGGAAAAAAGAGCTTCTGAAGCAGAGTTCAATCCCCTAATGATCCTAACGGTGCTATCGACGGTCAAAGATCTATCCTGGACTCGAGGCAATAAGGCCTAAGCGGTGTCCGCGTTAAACAAACTTGTTGTCGCACATTGACGCGCTGCGTCAAGAATCGCCAAAGTTTGTGTTGTTGTTAACAATGATCCATTTCTGGTTACAGGAACATCGGCTTTCCAGAGGAATAACTCCAGGATTCAGCATTTAATTGGAAAGTTTTTTTAATCATCATTAATAGGCATTGAAACTTACAGTTCTCATTCTTAATAATTAATGTACTTAGCATGCATCCATATGCATTACAGGCAATGAAGGGCCGACACCCGCACGGGTTCATGGCCAAAGTAAGAGTAAAAGCCAATTCACAATTTCCAAGATGGCCGACCACAACTGGTGTGACCAGGCCTACCGATCTGGAAATTCCTGAAATCTCAGGTAAGTTCCTTTCACTACCATTTATAATTATTTAATATCTAGTCACCATTTCATTAACTTAACCAGGGGGTTTTGAAACTCACCATAATCATGTATGAGTAATTACGTCTGTACTTACTTGTCCAAGATTTTTTTAGGTATTTTGGTGCTAGTCCTTGTGGGTCTACTGCGCTTTTTAATACCTATTTGCTTTAGGGTAGCATCAGTATTCGATACTGGGCACGCAGTTTGCGTAGAGGATAAGTTAAACTTTTGTTCGATCTTCCTGCTTTTTCAAGATAGTCTGAATTATAGACAGTAATAGCATTCTGTGTGGAGGATGCGTTTGAAATTTTCTTCGGCCTTCCTCTCTTAGGCATACCCTTTGTTTTTGAGTAGAGTTTGTACTAGGTGCTGGAAGTGCAGGTTGCACATTGGATAAGTTTGAACATTTGCTAGAACTTCCTAGTTTCATCACACCCTTTTGGGTGGCATCAGTACTAGGTACTGGACATGCATTTTGCATAAAGGATGGGTCAGAACTTCTCGAGACTTAGTTTAAAGTATAGGAGCTGTATCTTCCTCATCTTTGGCTTAGATTACTCCAGGATTCAGCATTCAATTGGAAAGTTTTTTTAATCAGCATTAATAAGCATTGAAACTTAGTTCTCATTGTTAATAATTAATGTACTTAGCATGAATCCATATGTATTACAGGCAAAGAAGGGCCGACACCCGCACGGGTTCATGGCCAAAGTAAGAGTAAAGGCCAATTCACAATTTTCAAGATGGCCGACCTCAACTAGTGTGACCATGCCTACCGATCCGGAACTTTCCTGAAATCTTAGGTAAGTTCCTTTCACTACCATTTATAATTATTTAATATCTAGTCACCATTTCATTAACTTAACCAGGGGGTTTTAAAACTCACCCTGATCATGTATGAGTAATTACGTCTGTACTTACTTGCCCAAGATTTTTTTAATTATTTTGGTGCTAGTCCTAGTGGGTGTACTGCGCTTTTTAATACCTATTTGCTTTAGGGTAGCATCAGTATTCGATACTGAACAAGCAGTTTGCGTAGAGGATAAGTTTAAACTTTTGTTCGATCTTCCTGCTTTTGCAAGATAGTCTGAATTATAGACAGTAATATCATTCTGTGTGAAGGATGCGTTCGAAATTTTCTTCGGCCTTCCTCTCTTAGGCATACCCTTTGTTTTTAAGTAGAGTTAGTACAAGGTGCTGGAAGTGCAGGTTGCACATTGGATAAGTTTGAACATTTGCTAGAACTTTCTAGATTCATCACACAACTTTTTGGGTGGCATCAGTACTAGGTACTGGACATGCATTTTGCATGGAGGATGGGTCAGAACTTCTCGAGACTTAGTTTAAAGTATAGGAGCTGTATTTTCCTCATCTTTTGCTTTTGTTAAGTATCTGGCGTTATAGATTTTAAGGGTTTTGGATCTAAACGTATCCCATATCTCGTAGGTAGTGGGAGTAATGATTTTGTGGATCGTATAAATCCCATCTCTTTTGGGAATTAACTTAGAGGTAAACTCTTTGTGGTCAAAGCTCTGTGCTCTAGAGGTTAGCCACACTTTATCACTGATTTGGTAATCAAGCACCATGCCATGTTGCCCTGCTAGCATATTGAGGCAAGGCCGTTTTTTCTGTGATTCACGGATATGTAACGATAAAGAAGTTATACACCAAAAAAAGTTATCCTTCCGTCATGCGCAGATGCTACAAAAGTCGTTAAATTTGTTGCAGCAGTTATATTTTACAAATGTACGTTTTGTAGCATATTTAGTTGTAAACCGATTACCTTTTTCTCATTTTATTGTACTTTCCTTCCAATTTTCTCATTACCTCGGAGTCACATTATGGCCATAAAACCGTTAAAAAAGTAATGAATTAGTATACATTTCAGTATGGGGCGTGGCTAAAGCTCAGAATTTTGAACTACTTCCGGTCTAGCGCATGCGCATTACTCCACTCACATGATCACGCATGCGCCATGCTGCTTTGCATAACCTTTTCTAGTGTAAACTTCTTTACCGTTACACTTGTTCTAATTGTATGTGGTAATTGTTGGATTTTTCGATTTTGCAGGAATCCATAGATGTGGCTTACTATAGTTACTTGATTTTATTCATTTTCAGTTAATGACAATTAACATCACTTTGGTTAATTCCAAAAGAACAAAAGAGATGGTGATATGTGACACGGGCATGACCACCCTCGTCCGTGGCCAACCTCAGAGTGTCAGCAAAATCATTCAAAAACAAGATGACCGACTAAAAACAGGTGACCACTTAATGCTTCCTATAGGTCCCAATAATAGAAATATATTATCAAGCAAAGCTATGGGAGTTTAATTATAATTATTTCAATATCTTTTTTCTATTTTTTTCAGATTTATTTCTTCGGAAGAGAATGATGGCAGAAATTTCCCTCCAAATCTCCGTTAGCCAAATTAGCTCTTTGACCAAATCCACAGAGGCGATTAATTCAGCCTCCATGGTGGACTGAGCAATGATGTTCTGACGCTTAGTGTTCCATGATATCGGGGAACGTCCCATCAACACACCATCCCCGATACCGAGTGACTCGTATCGATATCAGATCCCCAGGATGCGTCCGTGTACGCCCTGACCCTAGAATTCATGCTCCTAACGAGAATAAGACTTTTATTTTCAGTCTGGCTTAAGTAATTTAGCAAATTCTCCGCTTGATTCCAGGCCACTAAAGTAGGCGCACTACTGAACTTAGCAAAGGTATTAACCGCGACCAAGATGTCCAGTCGCGTCATCCTGGCAATATATAGCAATGAGCCTATTAAACTCCGATATGAGTACGGAATCACTTCCTCACTATTCCCCATTAACTCCCGTTACATGACTGTCCTGACCCGGAGTGGCTCCTTTGCTTTAAACACCGAAACCATGTGCATCCGCTTCACCAAGGATTCAATGTAAGGAGTCTGACTCATGCTCACATGGTCCGATCCCTGTTTAATTTGAATCCCGAGGAAAAGGTTCACAGGACAAAGGTTTTTGACGTCATACAACTCCCTAAGGCTTCTGATAACCTCGGCCTGGACCCTACTATTCCCACTGAGGACCAGCAGGTCGTCCACGTAAACAAGAATCAGCGCATCCTATTGCAAACAGTAGACGCACTCACAAGTGTTGAGTGGAATGAACCCACGAGATTGCAGCTCCTCGTGCAAGGTGCTTCACCAGCACCTTCCTGCTTGGTGGAGCCCATAAAGGGATTTTTCCAGCCTTCATACACAGGGGATGTTTGACCCCTCCCTGGGGAAAGCTTCATTAAGATCGGCTGGTCAAGTGTTCCTTATAAAAAGGCACACTTGACATCAAGATGACAATGCAGCTAACCCCCATACACCACAAGAAGGAGGAAGACTACCCGAACCAGAGTAAAGTTTATAACTGGATTGTATACATCTGTGTTGTCCCATTCCTCTCGCTGCTGGAAGACCTTCGCCACCAGGCGGGCCCTGTGTCGGATGACCGTCCCCTGTGAGTCCCTCTTCCAGGTAAAAACCCACCGACTGCCGAGAACTTTGTCTCAAGGCTGAGGGCTCACATCTTGGTACACCTCATGCTTTTTGAGGGTCTGCAATTCATCGTTCATTGCTTCTTGCCATCTATCGGCGTCATGAGCCTCTATTACTTCTCTGTAGGTCCGGGGGTCGTCGTCAATGCTGTTTATTTCGGCATTGGTGAACTGCTTGTTCTCCCCCTCTTCAAGTGCCCCGGAGCGTACAGGTGGTGTCATGGCCCCTTTAACTCCGCATTGAAGGCCCTAGCTACCGGAGGGTTTGAACTTCCCCTGGAACATATTTTTGGCAGAGAAGTCATAGTCCTTAGGATCAAATGGAATCCCCTCCTCTTAGCAATAGGTTTTAACTTCATTGCCAGATCGCAGACGTATCCCATTGTGATAATAGTACACGTCGGCGCGATCACCAGTTTTCCTCTCGACCATAGTCCGCCTCTATTTAACAGGAGTCGGATCCTTAAGGGTCACTCGATGATGCTTTAGAGCTTGAATTTTAGCAGGTGACTCTGTGGCACCCGAGGTATCACTTTTCGGAACTGGCAAAGGAGAAGAAGAAGCTTCGACGTATTCCTCGTCGCTAGATTCAGGTTCACTGACCAGTGGAAGAATCTCGTCAGGAGTTTAACTTTCGTCCACCTTAACCTGACTAGATTCATAAATCCTATCCTGGTCTTAGTTGTAGAAGCTGTAACCCCGGGTAGCATGGGCCTAACCGACAAGGATACCTGGGACAACCATATCCACAAATTTCCCCGACCTTTGCTTTTGGGGGATAAAGCCATAAAAACTTGCTTCCAATTCGGCGCATGTGTGCAAAGTTCAGGTTATATCCTCGGAACAGCTTATAGGGGGTCTTGTTCCCGAGGATAACCTGCAGAAGGCGATTCGTAATGTAAACGAAAGTATGGAGCATTTCTACCCAGAACCTCTGGCTCAAGCCAGTTTCTTTTAATAAAGTTCGGATGGCCGCGACTGATGTTTGGTTGAATCGTTCGGCCAACCCGTTCATATGAGGAGAGCACACATTAGTTTTCTCGTGGTTTATACCCTCATCCTCATAGAACTTTTTAGAAAGTCCTGAGCAGAATTCCCCCCCATTGTCGGTTTTTATATTTTTCAGTTTATGCCCAGTGCTCTTTTCCATTTTATGGATGTAGATCTTGATCTTATCCATGGCTTGGGATTTATTTTGTAATTGGTAGACCACACACCAGCGGGAGAAGTCATCAATCATGACCAGGTAAAATTTGCAGCCTTGTCCAGATGGATAGGCCGATGGCCCCCAAAGGTCTGCATGTACGAGTTCAAGTGGCGCCTTTGTGTAAATTTGTTTATAAGGTCCGGCAGTCAGGCGATGCGCCTTAACTTGTAGGCATATGTCACATGAATGGGGGGCATTCTTAAGTTTTGGCATCCCCCTCACTGACTCATTTTTAGACATCTTAACGATGGAGTCAGTGTTCATGTGACACAG